>JASGCC010000988.1:0-46499 GCA_030067915.1 Hydractinia echinata | reverse complement strand
GATTAAACTGCTTTCATTCGGCGTCTCATCAAAAATGAAAATATTTTTGAAAACTACAAGTCTCATGGGTTTTAGTGGTGAAAAAATAATTTTAAAAATCGTTCGGGAAATGAGTTTACTCCCTGGTACTTTCTTTGTATACATTCGACTATACGGGCCGAGCCCGGGATTTACGGGAAATCGCGGGTTTTCGGTTCCGGCGATTAAACTGCTTTCATTCGGCGTCTCATCAAAAATGAAAATATTTTTGAAAACTACAAGTCTCATGGTTTTAGTGGTGAAAAAATAATTTTAAAAATCGTTCGGGAAATGAGTTTACTCCCTGTACTTTCTTTGTATACATTCGACTATACGGGATTTACGGGAAATCGCGGGTTTTCGGTTGCCGGCGATTAAACTGCTTTCATTCGGCGTCTCATCAAAAATGAAAATATTTTTGAAAACTACAAGTCTCATGGGTTTTAGTGGTGAAAAAATAATTTTAAAAATCGTTCGGGAAATGAGTTTACTCCCTGGTACTTTCTTTGTATACATTCGACTATACGGCCGAGCCGGGATTTACGGGAAATCGCGGGTTTTCGGTTGCCGGAGATTAAACTGCTTTCATTCGGCGTCTCATCAAAAATGAAAATATTTTTGAAAACTACAAGTCTCATGGGTTTTAGTGGTGAAAAAATAATTTTAAAAATCGTTCGGGAAATGAGTTTACTCCCTGGGTACTTTCTTTGTATACATTCGACTATACGGGCCGAGCCGGATTTACGGGAAATCGCGGGTTTTCGGTTGCCGGCGATTAAACTGCTTTCATTCGGCGTCTCATCAAAAATGAAAATATTTTTGAAAACTACAAGTCTCATGGGTTTTAGTGGTGAAAAAATAATTTTAAAAATCGTTCGGGAAATGAGTTTACTCCCTGGTACTTTCTTTGTATACATTCGACTATACGGCCGAGCCCGGGATTTACGGGAAATCGCGGGTTTTTTGCCGGAGATTAAACTGCTTTCATTCGGCGTCTCATCAAAAATGAAAATATTTTTGAAAACTACAAGTCTCATGGGTTTTAGTGGTGAAAAAATAATTTTAAAAATCGTTCGGGAAATGAGTTTACTCCCTGGGTACTTTCTTTGTATACATTCGACTATACGGCCGAGCCGGGATTTACGGGAAATCGCGGGTTTTCGGTTGCCGGCGATTAAACTGCTTTCATTCGGCGTCTCATCAAAAATGAAAATATTTTTGAAAACTACAAGTCTCATGGGTTTTAGTGGTGAAAAAATAATTTTAAAAATCGTTCGGGAAATGAGTTTACTCCCTGGGTACTTTCTTTGTATACATTCGACTATACGGGATTTACGGGAAATCGCGGGTTTTCGGTTGCCGGCGATTAAACTGCTTTCATTCGGCGTCTCATCAAAAATGAAAATATTTTTGAAAACTACAAGTCTCATGGGTTTTAGTGGTGAAAAAATAATTTTAAAAATCGTTCGGGAAATGAGTTTACTCCCTGGTACTTTCTTTGTATACATTCGACTATACGGCCGAGCCGGGATTTACGGGAAATCGCGGGTTTTCGGTTGCCGGCGATTAAACTGCTTTCATTCGGCGTCTCATCAAAAATGAAAATATTTTTGAAAACTACAAGTCTCATGGGTTTTAGTGGTGAAAAAATAATTTTAAAAATCGTTCGGGAAATGAGTTTACTCCCTGTACTTTCTTTGTATACATTCGACTATACGGGCCGAGCCGGATTTACGGGAAATCGCGGGTTTTCGGTTGCCGGCGATTAAACTGCTTTCATTCGGCGTCTCATCAAAAATGAAAATATTTTTGAAAACTACAAGTCTCATGGGTTTTAGTGGTGAAAAAATAATTTTAAAAATCGTTCGGGAAATGAGTTTACTCCCTGGGTACTTTCTTTGTATACATTCGACTATACGGCCGAGCCGGGATTTACGGGAAATCGCGGGTTTTCGGTTGCCGGCGATTAAACTGCTTTCATTCGGCGTCTCATCAAAAATGAAAATATTTTTGAAAACTACAAGTCTCATGGGTTTTAGTGGTGAAAAAATAATTTTAAAAATCGTTCGGGAAATGAGTTTACTCCCTGGTACTTTCTTTGTATACATTCGACTATACGGGCCGAGCCGGATTTACGGGAAATCGCGGGTTTTCGGTTGCCGGCGATTAAACTGCTTTCATTCGGCGTCTCATCAAAAATGAAAATTTTTTGAAAACTACAAGTCTCATGGGTTTTAGTGGTGAAAAAATAATTTTAAAAATCGTTCGGGAAATGAGTTTACTCCCTGTACTTTCTTTGTATACATTCGACTATACGGGATTTACGGGAAATCGCGGGTTTTCGGTTGCCGGCGATTAAACTGCTTTCATTCGGCGTCTCATCAAAAATGAAAATATTTTGAAAACTACAAGTCTCATGGGTTTTAGTGGTGAAAAAATAATTTTAAAAATCGTTCGGGAAATGAGTTTACTCCCTGGTACTTTCTTTGTATACATTCGACTATACGGGCCGAGCCGGGATTTACGGGAAATCGCGGGTTTTCGGTTGCCGGCGATTAAACTGCTTTCATTCGGCGTCTCATCAAAAATGAAAATATTTTTGAAAACTACAAGTCTCATGGGTTTTAGTGGTGAAAAAATAATTTTAAAAATCGTTCGGGAAATGAGTTTACTCCCTGGGTACTTTCTTTGTATACATTCGACTATACGGGCCGCGCCCGGGATTTACGGGAAATCGCGGGTTTTCGGTTGCCGGAGATTAAACTGCTTTCATTCGGCGTCTCATCAAAAATGAAAATATTTTTGAAAACTACAAGTCTCATGGGTTTTAGTGGTGAAAAAATAATTTTAAAAATCGTTCGGGAAATGAGTTTACTCCCTGGGTACTTTCTTTGTATACATTCGACTATACGGGATTTACGGGAAATCGCGGGTTTTCGGTTGCCGGCGATTAAACTGCTTTCATTCGGCGTCTCATCAAAAATGAAAATATTTTTGAAAACTACAAGTCTCATGGGTTTTAGTGGTGAAAAAATAATTTTAAAAATCGTTCGGGAAATGAGTTTACTCCCTGTACTTTCTTTGTATACATTCGACTATACGGCCGAGCCCGGGATTTACGGGAAATCGCGGGTTTTCGGTTGCCGGAGATTAAACTGCTTTCATTCGGCGTCTCATCAAAAATGAAAATATTTTTGAAAACTACAAGTCTCATGGGTTTTAGTGGTGAAAAAATAATTTTAAAAATCGTTCGGGAAATGAGTTTACTCCCTGTACTTTCTTTGTATACATTCGACTATACGGGATTTACGGGAAATCGCGGGTTTTCGGTTGCCGGCGATTAAACTGTTTCATTCGGCGTCTCATCAAAAATGAAAATATTTTTGAAAACTACAAGTCTCATGGGTTTTAGTGGTGAAAAAATAATTTTAAAAATCGTTCGGGAAATGAGTTTACTCCCTGGGTACTTTCTTTGTATACATTCGACTATACGGGCCGAGCCGGGATTTACGGGAAATCGCGGGTTTTCGGTTGCCGGAGATTAAACTGTTTCATTCGGCGTCTCATCAAAAATGAAAATATTTTGAAAACTACAAGTCTCATGGGTTTTAGTGGTGAAAAAATAATTTTAAAAATCGTTCGGGAAATGAGTTTACTCCCTGTACTTTCTTTGTATACATTCGACTATACGGGCCGAGCCCGGATTTACGGGAAATCGCGGGTTTTCGGTTGCCGCGATTAAACTGCTTTCATTCGGCGTCTCATCAAAAATGAAAATATTTTTGAAAACTACAAGTCTCATGGGTTTTAGTGGTGAAAAAATAATTTTAAAAATCGTTCGGGAAATGAGTTTACTCCCTGGGTACTTTCTTTGTATACATTCGACTATACGGGCCGAGCCGGGATTTACGGGAAATCGCGGGTTTTCGGTTGCCGGAGATTAAACTGCTTTCATTCGGCGTCTCATCAAAAATGAAAATATTTTTGAAAACTACAAGTCTCATGGGTTTTAGTGGTGAAAAAATAATTTTAAAAATCGTTCGGGAAATGAGTTTACTCCCTGGGTACTTTCTTTGTATACATTCGACTATACGGGCCGAGCCCGGGATTTACGGGAAATCGCGGGTTTTGGGTTGCCGGAGATTAAACTGCTTTCATTCGGCGTCTCATCAAAAATGAAAATTTTTTGAAAACTACAAGTCTCATGGGTTTTGGTGAAAAAATAATTTTAAAAATCGTTCGGGAAATGAGTTTACTCCCTGGGTACTTTCTTTGTATACATTCGACTATACGGGCCGAGCCGGGATTTACGGGAAATCGCGGGTTTTCGGTTGCCGGAGATTAAACTGCTTTCATTCGGCGTCTCATCAAAAATGAAAATATTTTTGAAAACTACAAGTCTCATGGGTTTTAGTGGTGAAAAAATAATTTTAAAAATCGTTCGGGAAATGAGTTTACTCCCTGGGTACTTTCTTTGTATACATTCACTATACGGCCGAGCCGGGATTTACGGGAAATCGCGGGTTTTCGGTTGCGGCGATTAAACTGCTTTCATTCGGCGTCTCATCAAAAATGAAAATATTTTTGAAAACTACAAGTCTCATGGGTTTTAGTGGTGAAAAAATAATTTTAAAAATCGTTCGGGAAATGAGTTTACTCCCTGTACTTTCTTTGTATACATTCGACTATACGGGCCGAGCCGGGATTTACGGGAAATCGCGGGTTTTCGGTTGCCGGCGATTAAACTGCTTTCATTCGGCGTCTCATCAAAAATGAAAATTTTTGAAAACTACAAGTCTCATGGGTTTTAGTGGTGAAAAAATAATTTTAAAAATCGTTCGGGAAATGAGTTTACTCCCTGGGTACTTTCTTTGTATACATTCACTATACGGGCCGAGCCGGGATTTACGGGAAATCGCGGGTTTTCGGTTGCCGGAGATTAAACTGCTTTCATTCGGCGTCTCATCAAAAATGAAAATATTTTTGAAAACTACAAGTCTCATGGGTTTTAGTGGTGAAAAAATAATTTTAAAAATCGTTCGGGAAATGAGTTTACTCCCTGGTACTTTCTTTGTATACATTCGACTATACGGCCGAGCCGGGATTTACGGGAAATCGCGGGTTTTCGGTTGCCGGCGATTAAACTGCTTTCATTCGGCGTCTCATCAAAAATGAAAATATTTTTGAAAACTACAAGTCTCATGGGTTTTAGTGGTGAAAAAATAATTTTAAAAATCGTTCGGGAAATGAGTTTACTCCCTGTACTTTCTTTGTATACATTCGACTATACGGGCCGAGCCGGGATTTACGGGAAATCGCGGGTTTTCGGTTGCCGGCGATTAAACTGCTTTCATTCGGCGTCTCATCAAAAATGAAAATATTTTTGAAAACTACAAGTCTCATGGGTTTTAGTGGTGAAAAAATAATTTTAAAAATCGTTCGGGAAATGAGTTTACTCCCTGGTACTTTCTTTGTATACATTCGACTATACGGGCCGAGCCCGGGATTTACGGGAAATCGCGGGTTTTCGGTTGCCGGCGATTAAACTGCTTTCATTCGGCGTCTCATCAAAAATGAAAATATTTTTGAAAACTACAAGTCTCATGGGTTTTAGTGGTGAAAAAATAATTTTAAAAATCGTTCGGGAAATGAGTTTACTCCCTGTACTTTCTTTGTATACATTCGACTATACGGGATTTACGGGAAATCGCGGGTTTTCGGTTGCCGGCGATTAAACTGCTTTCATTCGGCGTCTCATCAAAAATGAAAATATTTTTGAAAACTACAAGTCTCATGGGTTTTAGTGGTGAAAAAATAATTTTAAAAATCGTTCGGGAAATGAGTTTACTCCCTGTACTTTCTTTGTATACATTCGACTATACGGCCGAGCCGGGATTTACGGGAAATCGCGGGTTTTCGGTTGCCGGCGATTAAACTGCTTTCATTCGGCGTCTCATCAAAAATGAAAATATTTTTGAAAACTACAAGTCTCATGGGTTTTAGTGGTGAAAAAATAATTTTAAAAATCGTTCGGGAAATGAGTTTACTCCCTGTACTTTCTTTGTATACATTCGACTATACGGGATTTACGGGAAATCGCGGGTTTTCGGTTGCCGGAGATTAAACTGCTTTCATTCGGCGTCTCATCAAAAATGAAAATATTTTTGAAAACTACAAGTCTCATGGGTTTTAGTGGTGAAAAAATAATTTTAAAAATCGTTCGGGAAATGAGTTTACTCCCTGGTACTTTCTTTGTATACATTCGACTATACGGCCGAGCCGGGATTTACGGGAAATCGCGGGTTTTCGGTTGCCGGCGATTAAACTGCTTTCATTCGGCGTCTCATCAAAAATGAAAATATTTTTGAAAACTACAAGTCTCATGGGTTTTAGTGGTGAAAAAATAATTTTAAAAATCGTTCGGGAAATGAGTTTACTCCCTGTACTTTCTTTGTATACATTCGACTATACGGCCGAGCCGGGATTTACGGGAAATCGCGGGTTTTCGGTTGCCGGAGATTAAACTGTTTCATTCGGCGTCTCATCAAAAATGAAAATATTTTTGAAAACTACAAGTCTCATGGGTTTTAGTGGTGAAAAAATAATTTTAAAAATCGTTCGGGAAATGAGTTTACTCCCTGGGTACTTTCTTTGTATACATTCGACTATACGGGCCGAGCCGGGATTTACGGGAAATCGCGGGTTTTCGGTTGCCGGAGATTAAACTGCTTTCATTCGGCGTCTCATCAAAAATGAAAATATTTTTGAAAACTACAAGTCTCATGGGTTTTAGTGGTGAAAAAATAATTTTAAAAATCGTTCGGGAAATGAGTTTACTCCCTGGGTACTTTCTTTGTATACATTCGACTATAGGCCGAGCCCGGGATTTACGGGAAATCGCGGGTTTTCGGTTGCCGGAGATTAAACTGGTTTCATTCGGCGTCTCATCAAAAATGAAAATATTTTTGAAAACTACAAGTCTCATGGGTTTTAGTGGTGAAAAAATAATTTTAAAAATCGTTCGGGAAATGAGTTTATTCCCTGGGTACTTTCTTTGTATACATTCGACTATACGGGCCGAGCCGGGATTTACGGGAAATCGCGGGTTTTCGGTTGCCGGAGATTAAACTGCTTTCATTCGGCGTCTCATCAAAAATGAAAATATTTTTGAAAACTACAAGTCTCATGGGTTTTAGTGGTGAAAAAATAATTTTAAAAATCGTTCGGGAAATGAGTTTACTCCCTGGGTACTTTCTTTGTATACATTCGACTATACGGCCGAGCCGGATTTACGGGAAATCGCGGGTTTTCGGTTGCCGGCGATTAAACTGTTTCATTCGGCGTCTCATCAAAAATGAAAATATTTTTGAAAACTACAAGTCTCATGGGTTTTAGTGGTGAAAAAATAATTTTAAAAATCGTTCGGGAAATGAGTTTACTCCCTGGGTACTTTCTTTGTATACATTCGACTATACGGGCCGAGCCGGGATTTACGGGAAATCGCGGGTTTTCGGTTGCCGGCGATTAAACTGCTTTCATTCGGCGTCTCATCAAAAATGAAAATATTTTTGAAAACTACAAGTCTCATGGGTTTTAGTGGTGAAAAAATAATTTTAAAAATCGTTCGGGAAATGAGTTTACTCCCTGGGTACTTTCTTTGTATACATTCGACTATACGGGCCGAGCCGGGATTTACGGGAAATCGCGGGTTTTCGGTTGCCGGCGATTAAACTGCTTTCATTCGGCGTCTCATCAAAAATGAAAATATTTTTGAAAACTACAAGTCTCATGGGTTTTAGTGGTGAAAAAATAATTTTAAAAATCGTTCGGGAAATGAGTTTACTCCCTGGGTACTTTCTTTGTATACATTCACTATACGGCGAGCCGGGATTTACGGGAAATCGCGGGTTTTCGGTTGCCGGAGATTAAACTGCTTTCATTCGGCGTCTCATCAAAAATGAAAATATTTTTGAAAACTACAAGTCTCATGGGTTTTAGTGGTGAAAAAATAATTTTAAAAATCGTTCGGGAAATGAGTTTACTCCCTGTACTTTCTTTGTATACCACTATACGGGCCGAGCCGGGATTTACGGGAAATCGCGGGTTTTCGGTTGCCGGCGATTAAACTGCTTTCATTCGGCGTCTCATCAAAAATGAAAATATTTTTGAAAACTACAAGTCTCATGGGTTTTAGTGGTGAAAAAATAATTTTAAAAATCGTTCGGGAAATGAGTTTACTCCCTGGTACTTTCTTTGTATACATTCGACTATACGGCCGAGCCGGATTTACGGGAAATCGCGGGTTTTCGGTTGCCGGCGATTAAACTGCTTTCATTCGGCGTCTCATCAAAAATGAAAATATTTTTGAAAACTACAAGTCTCATGGGTTTTAGTGGTGAAAAAATAATTTTAAAAATCGTTCGGGAAATGAGTTTACTCCCTGTACTTTCTTTGTATACATTCGACTATACGGGCCGAGCCGGGATTTACGGGAAATCGCGGGTTTTCGGTTGCCGGCGATTAAACTGCTTTCATTCGGCGTCTCATCAAAAATGAAAATATTTTTGAAAACTACAAGTCTCATGGGTTTTAGTGGTGAAAAAATAATTTTAAAAATCGTTCGGGAAATGAGTTTACTCCCTGGTACTTTCTTTGTATACATTCGACTATACGGGCCGAGCCGGGATTTACGGGAAATCGCGGGTTTTCGGTTGCCGGCGATTAAACTGCTTTCATTCGGCGTCTCATCAAAAATGAAAATATTTTTGAAAACTACAAGTCTCATGGGTTTTAGTGGTGAAAAAATAATTTTAAAAATCGTTCGGGAAATGAGTTTACTCCCTGGTACTTTCTTTGTATACATTCGACTATACGGGATTTACGGGAAATCGCGGGTTTTCGGTTGCCGGCGATTAAACTGCTTTCATTCGGCGTCTCATCAAAAATGAAAATATTTTTGAAAACTACAAGTCTCATGGGTTTTAGTGGTGAAAAAATAATTTTAAAAATCGTTCGGGAAATGAGTTTACTCCCTGTACTTTCTTTGTATACATTCGACTATACGGGCCGAGCCGGATTTACGGGAAATCGCGGGTTTTCGGTTGCCGGCGATTAAACTGCTTTCATTCGGCGTCTCATCAAAAATGAAAATATTTTTGAAAACTACAAGTCTCATGGGTTTTAGTGGTGAAAAAATAATTTTAAAAATCGTTCGGGAAATGAGTTTACTCCCTGGTACTTTCTTTGTATACATTCGACTATACGGCCGAGCCGGATTTACGGGAAATCGCGGGTTTTCGGTTGCCGGAGATTAAACTGCTTTCATTCGGCGTCTCATCAAAAATGAAAATATTTTTGAAAACTACAAGTCTCATGGGTTTTAGTGGTGAAAAAATAATTTTAAAAATCGTTCGGGAAATGAGTTTACTCCCTGTACTTTCTTTGTATACATTCGACTATACGGCCGAGCCGGATTTACGGGAAATCGCGGGTTTTCGGTTGCCGGAGATTAAACTGCTTTCATTCGGCGTCTCATCAAAAATGAAAATATTTTTGAAAACTACAAGTCTCATGGGTTTTAGTGGTGAAAAAATAATTTTAAAAATCGTTCGGGAAATGAGTTTACTCCCTGGGTACTTTCTTTGTATACATTCGACTATACGGGCCGAGCCGGGATTTACGGGAAATCGCGGGTTTTCGGTTGCCGGCGATTAAACTGCTTTCATTCGGCGTCTCATCAAAAATGAAAATATTTTTGAAAACTACAAGTCTCATGGGTTTTAGTGGTGAAAAAATAATTTTAAAAATCGTTCGGGAAATGAGTTTACTCCCTGGTACTTTCTTTGTATACATTCGACTATACGGGATTTACGGGAAATCGCGGGTTTTCGGTTGCCGGAGATTAAACTGCTTTCATTCGGCGTCTCATCAAAAATGAAAATATTTTTGAAAACTACAAGTCTCATGGGTTTTAGTGGTGAAAAAATAATTTTAAAAATCGTTCGGGAAATGAGTTTACTCCCTGTACTTTCTTTGTATACATTCGACTATACGGCCGAGCCGGGATTTACGGGAAATCGCGGGTTTTCGGTTGCCGGCGATTAAACTGCTTTCATTCGGCGTCTCATCAAAAATGAAAATATTTTTGAAAACTACAAGTCTCATGGGTTTTAGTGGTGAAAAAATAATTTTAAAAATCGTTCGGGAAATGAGTTTACTCCCTGTACTTTCTTTGTATACATTCGACTATACGGGATTTACGGGAAATCGCGGGTTTTCGGTTGCCGGAGATTAAACTGCTTTCATTCGGCGTCTCATCAAAAATGAAAATATTTTTGAAAACTACAAGTCTCATGGGTTTTAGTGGTGAAAAAATAATTTTAAAAATCGTTCGGGAAATGAGTTTACTCCCTGGTACTTTCTTTGTATACATTCGACTATACGGCCGAGCCGGGATTTACGGGAAATCGCGGGTTTTCGGTTGCCGGAGATTAAACTGCTTTCATTCGGCGTCTCATCAAAAATGAAAATATTTTGAAAACTACAAGTCTCATGGGTTTTAGTGGTGAAAAAATAATTTTAAAAATCGTTCGGGAAATGAGTTTACTCCCTGTACTTTCTTTGTATACATTCGACTATACGGGCCGACCGGGATTTACGGGAAATCGCGGGTTTTCGGTTGCCGGAGTTAAACTGTTTCATTCGGCGTCTCATCAAAAATGAAAATATTTTTGAAAACTACAAGTCTCATGGGTTTTAGTGGTGAAAAATAATTTTAAAAATCGTTCGGGAAATGAGTTTACTCCCTGTACTTTCTTTGTATACATTCACTATACGGCCGAGCCGGATTTACGGGAAATCGCGGGTTTTCGGTTGCCGGCGATTAAACTGCTTTCATTCGGCGTCTCATCAAAAATGAAAATATTTTTGAAAACTGCAAGTCTCATGGTTTTAGTGGTGAAAAAATAATTTTAAAAATCGTTCGGGAAATGAGTTTACTCCCTGTACTTTCTTTGTATACATTCGACTATACGGGATTTACGGGAAATCGCGGGTTTTCGGTTGCCGGCGATTAAACTGTTTCATTCGGCGTCTCATCAAAAATGAAAATATTTTTGAAAACTACAAGTCTCATGGGTTTTAGTGGTGAAAAAATAATTTTAAAAATCGTTCGGGAAATGAGTTTACTCCCTGGTACTTTCTTTGTATACATTCGACTATACGGGCCGAGCCGGATTTACGGGAAATCGCGGGTTTTCGGTTGCCGGCGATTAAACTGCTTTCATTCGGCGTCTCATCAAAAATGAAAAATTTTTGAAAACTACAAGTCTCATGGGTTTTAGTGGTGAAAAAATAATTTTAAAAATCGTTCGGGAAATGAGTTTACTCCCTGGTACTTTCTTTGTATACATTCACTATACGGCCGAGCCGGGATTTACGGGAAATCGCGGGTTTTCGGTTGCCGGCGATTAAACTGCTTTCATTCGGCGTCTCATCAAAAATGAAAATATTGAAAACTACAAGTCTCATGGGTTTTAGTGGTGAAAAAATAATTTTAAAAATCGTTCGGGAAATGAGTTTACTCCCTGCTTACTTTCTTTGTATACATTCGACTATACGGGATTTACGGGAAATCGCGGGTTTTCGGTTGCCGGCGATTAAACTGCTTTCATTCGGCGTCTCATCAAAAATGAAAATATTTTTGAAAACTACAAGTCTCATGGGTTTTAGTGGTGAAAAAATAATTTTAAAAATCGTTCGGGAAATGAGTTTACTCCCTGCTTACTTTCTTTGTATACATTCGACTATACGGCCGAGCCGGGATTTACGGGAAATCGCGGGTTTTCGGTTGCCGGCGATTAAACTGCTTTCATTCGGCGTCTCATCAAAAATGAAAATATTTTTGAAAACTACAAGTCTCATGGGTTTTAGTGGTGAAAAAATAATTTTAAAAATCGTTCGGGAAATGAGTTTACTCCCTGTACTTTCTTTGTATACATTCGACTATACGGGATTTACGGGAAATCGCGGTTTTCGGTTGCCGGCGATTAAACTGCTTTCATTCGGCGTCTCATCAAAAATGAAAATATTTTTGAAAACTACAAGTCTCATGGGTTTTAGTGGTGAAAAAATAATTTTAAAAATCGTTCGGGAAATGAGTTTACTCCCTGTACTTTCTTTGTATACATTCGACTATACGGGATTTACGGGAAATCGCGGGTTTTCGGTTGCCGGCGATTAAACTGCTTTCATTCGGCGTCTCATCAAAAATGAAAATATTTTTGAAAACTACAAGTCTCATGGGTTTTAGTGGTGAAAAAATAATTTTAAAAATCGTTCGGGAAATGAGTTTACTCCCTGCTTACTTTCTTTGTATACATTCGACTATACGGGATTTACGGGAAATCGCGGGTTTTCGGTTGCCGGCGATTAAACTGCTTTCATTCGGCGTCTCATCAAAAATGAAAATATTTTTGAAAACTACAAGTCTCATGGTTTTAGTGGTGAAAAAATAATTTTAAAAATCGTTCGGGAAATGAGTTTACTCCCTGGGTACTTTCTTTGTATACATTCGACTATACGGCCGAGCCGGATTTACGGGAAATCGCGGGTTTTCGGTTGCCGGCGATTAAACTGCTTTCATTCGGCGTCTCATCAAAAATGAAAATATTTTTGAAAACTACAAGTCTCATGGGTTTTAGTGGTGAAAAAATAATTTTAAAAATCGTTCGGGAAATGAGTTTACTCCCTGGTACTTTCTTTGTATACATTCACTATACGGGCCGAGCCGGGATTTACGGGAAATCGCGGGTTTTCGGTTGCCGCGATTAAACTGCTTTCATTCGGCGTCTCATCAAAAATGAAAATATTTTGAAAACTGCAAGTCTCATGGGTTTTAGTGGTGAAAAAATAATTTTAAAAATCGTTCGGGAAATGAGTTTACTCCCTGTACTTTCTTTGTATACATTCGACTATACGGGCCGAGCCGGGATTTACGGGAAATCGCGGGTTTTCGGTTGCCGGCGATTAAACTGCTTTCATTCGGCGTCTCATCAAAAATGAAAATATTTTTGAAAACTACAAGTCTCATGGGTTTTAGTGGTGAAAAAATAATTTTAAAAATCGTTCGGGAAATGAGTTTACTCCCTGTACTTTCTTTGTATACATTCGACTATACGGGATTTACGGGAAATCGCGGGTTTTCGGTTGCCGGCGATTAAACTGCTTTCATTCGGCGTCTCATCAAAAATGAAAAATTTTTGAAAACTACAAGTCTCATGGTTTTAGTGGTGAAAAAATAATTTTAAAAATCGTTCGGGAAATGAGTTTACTCCCTGGGTACTTTCTTTGTATACATTCACTATGGCCGAGCCGGGATTTACGGGAAATCGCGGGTTTTCGGTTGCCGGCGATTAAACTGTTTCATTCGGCGTCTCATCAAAAATGAAAAATTTTTGAAAACTACAAGTCTCATGGGTTTTAGTGGTGAAAAAATAATTTTAAAAATCGTTCGGGAAATGAGTTTACTCCCTGTACTTTCTTTGTATACATTCGACTATACGGCCGAGCCGGGATTTACGGGAAATCGCGGGTTTTCGGTTGCCGGCGATTAAACTGCTTTCATTCGGCGTCTCATCAAAAATGAAAATATTTTTGAAAACTACAAGTCTCATGGGTTTTAGTGGTGAAAAAATAATTTTAAAAATCGTTCGGGAAATGAGTTTACTCCCTGCTTACTTTCTTTGTATACATTCGACTATACGGGATTTACGGGAAATCGCGGGTTTTCGGTTGCCGGCGATTAAACTGCGTTCATTCGGCGTCTCATCAAAAATGAAAATATTTTTGAAAACTACAAGTCTCATGGGTTTTAGTGGTGAAAAAATAATTTTAAAAATCGTTCGGGAAATGAGTTTACTCCCTGCTTACTTTCTTTGTATACATTCGACTATACGGGCCGAGCCGGGATTTACGGGAAATCGCGGGTTTTCGGTTGCCGGCGATTAAACTGCTTTCATTCGGCGTCTCATCAAAAATGAAAATATTTTTGAAAACTACAAGTCTCATGGGTTTTAGTGGTGAAAAAATAATTTTAAAAATCGTTCGGGAAATGAGTTTACTCCCTGCTTACTTTCTTTGTATACATTCGACTATACGGGATTTACGGGAAATCGCGGGTTTTCGGTTGCCGGCGATTAAACTGCTTTCATTCGGCGTCTCATCAAAAATGAAAATATTTTTGAAAACTGCAAGTCTCATGGGTTTTAGTGGTGAAAAAATAATTTTAAAAATCGTTCGGGAAATGAGTTTACTCCCTGTACTTTCTTTGTATACATTCACTATACGGGCCGAGCCGGGATTTACGGGAAATCGCGGGTTTTCGGTTGCCGGCGATTAAACTGCTTTCATTCGGCGTCTCATCAAAAATGAAAAATTTTTGAAAACTACAAGTCTCATGGGTTTTAGTGGTGAAAAAATAATTTTAAAAATCGTTCGGGAAATGAGTTTACTCCCTGGGTACTTTCTTTGTATACATTCACTATACGGCCGAGCCGGATTTACGGGAAATCGCGGGTTTTCGGTTGCCGGCGATTAAACTGCTTTCATTCGGCGTCTCATCAAAAATGAAAATATTTTTGAAAACTACAAGTCTCATGGGTTTTAGTGGTGAAAAAAAAATTTTAAAAATTGTTCGGGAAATGAGTTTACTCCCTGTACTTTCTTTGTATACATTCACTATACGGGCCGAGCCGGGATTTACGGGAAATCGCGGGTTTTCGGTTGCCGCGATTAAACTGTTTCATTCGGCGTCTCATCAAAAATGAAAATATTTTTGAAAACTACAAGTCTCATGGGTTTTAGTGGTGAAAAAATAATTTTAAAAATCGTTCGGGAAATGAGTTTACTCCCTGGGTACTTTCTTTGTATACATTCACTATACGGGCCGAGCCGGGATTTACGGGAAATCGCGGGTTTTCGGTTGCCGGCGATTAAACTGCTTTCATTCGGCGTCTCATCAAAAATGAAAATATTTTTGAAAACTACAAGTCTCATGGTTTTAGTGGTGAAAAAATAATTTTAAAAATCGTTCGGGAAATGAGTTTACTCCCTGCTACTTTCTTTGTATACATTCGACTATCGGGATTTACGGGAAATCGCGGGTTTTCGGTTGCCGGCGATTAAACTGCTTTCATTCGGCGTCTCATCAAAAATGAAAATATTTTTGAAAACTGCAAGTCTCATGGGTTTTAGTGGTGAAAAAATAATTTTAAAAATCGTTCGGGAAATGAGTTTACTCCCTGTACTTTCTTTGTATACATTCGACTATACGGGCCGAGCCGGGATTTACGGGAAATCGCGGGTTTTCGGTTGCCGGCGATTAAACTGCTTTCATTCGGCGTCTCATCAAAAATGAAAATATTTTTGAAAACTACAAGTCTCATGGGTTTTAGTGGTGAAAAAATAATTTTAAAAATCGTTCGGGAAATGAGTTTACTCCCTGGTACTTTCTTTGTATACATTCGACTATACGGGCCGAGCCGGGATTTACGGGAAATCGCGGGTTTTCGGTTGCCGGCGATTAAACTGCTTTCATTCGGCGTCTCATCAAAAATGAAAATATTTTTGAAAACTACAAGTCTCATGGGTTTTAGTGGTGAAAAAATAATTTTAAAAATCGTTCGGGAAATGAGTTTACTCCTGCTTACTTTCTTTGTATACATTCGACTATACGGGATTTACGGGAAATCGCGGGTTTTCGGTTGCCGGCGATTAAACTGCTTTCATTCGGCGTCTCATCAAAAATGAAAATATTTTTGAAAACTACAAGTCTCATGGTTTTAGTGGTGAAAAAATAATTTTAAAAATCGTTCGGGAAATGAGTTTACTCCCTGGTACTTTCTTTGTATACATTCGACTATACGGCCGAGCCGGGATTTACGGGAAATCGCGGGTTTTCGGTTGCCGGCGATTAAACTGCTTTCATTCGGCGTCTCATCAAAAATGAAAATATTTTTGAAAACAAGTCTCATGGGTTTTAGTGGTGAAAAAATAATTTTAAAAATCGTTCGGGAAATGAGTTTACTCCCTGTACTTTCTTTGTATAACATTCCACTATACGGCCGAGCCCGGGATTTACGGGAAATCGCAGGGTTTTCGATTTCCGGAGATTAAACTGGTTTCATTCGGCCGTCTCATCAAAAATGAAAAATATTTTTGAACAACTGGCCAAGTCCTCATGAGTTTTAGTGGTGAAAAAATAATTTGAAAAATCGTTCGGGAATGAGTTTTACTCCCTGGGTTACTTTCTTGTATACTTCCACATACGGGCCCGGCCGGGATTTACGGGAAATCGCGGGTTTTCGGTTGCCGGCGATAAATTGGTTTTCATTCAGCGTCTCATCAAAAATGAAAACATTTTTGAAACTTTACCAAAAAGGTCTTCCCAAATGGGGGGGTTTTCAGTGGTTGAAAAAATAATTTTAAAATCGTTCGGAATGAGTTTACTCCCTGGGTACTTTCTTTTGTATACATTCGACTAACGGACCCGGGATTTTACGGGAAATCGCGGGTTTTCGGTTCCCGGCGATTAAACGTGCTTTCATTCGGCGTCTCATCAAAAATGAAAAATTTTTGAAAAACTGCAAGTCTCATGAGTTTTAGTGGTGAAAAAATAATTTTAAAAATCGTTCGGGAAATGAGTTTACTCCCTGCTTACTTTCTTTGTATACATTCGACTATACGGGATCAACGGAAAATTGCGGGTTTTCGGTTGACGTCGATTAAACTGCTTTCATTCGGCGTCTCATCAAAAATGAAAATATTTTTGAAAACTGAAAGACTCATGGGTTTTAGTGGTGAAAAATTAAAAATTAAAAAATCGTTCGGGCAATGAGTTTACTCCCTGGGTACTTTCTTTGTATACAGTCCATTATATGGGCCGAGCCGGGATTTACGGGAAATCACGGGTTTTCGGTTGCCGGCGATTAAACTGGTTTCATTTGGCGTCTCATCAAAAATGAAAATATTTTTGAAAACTGCAAGTCTCATGAGTTTTAGTGGTGAAAAAATAATTTTAAAAATCGTTCGGGAAATGAGTTTACTCCCTGCTTACTTTCTTTGTATACATTCCACTATACGGCCCAGCCCTGGATTTACGGGAAATCGCGGGTCTTCGGTTGCCGGAGATTAAACTGGTTTCATTTGGCGTCTCATCAAAAATGAAAATATTTTTGAAAACTGCAAGTCTCATGGGTTTTAGTGGTTAAGAAATAATTTTAAATATCGTTCGGGAAATGAGTTTACTCACTGGGTACTTTCTTTGTATACAGTCCACTATACGGGCTGAGCCGGGATTTACGGGAAATCGCGGGTTTTCGGTTGCCGGCGATTAAACTGGTTTCATTCGGCGTCTCATCAAAAATGAAAATATTTTTGAAAACTGCAAGTCTCATGTGATTTACTGGTGAAAAAATAATTTTAAAAATCGTTCGGGAAATGAGTTTCCTCCCTGGGTACTTTCTTTGTATACATTCCACTTAACGGGCCGAGCCCGGGATTTATGGGAAATCGCGGGTTTTCCGTTGACGTCGATTAAACTGCTTTCATTCGGCGTCTCATCAAAAATGAAAATATTTTTGAAAACTGCAAGTCTCATGGGTTTTAGTGGTGAAAAAATAAAAATTAAAAAATCGTTCGGGCAATGAGTTTACTCCCAGGGTACTTTCTTTGTATACATTCCACTATACGGGCCGAGCCGAGATTTACGGGAAATCGCGGGTTTTCGGTTGCCGGCGATTAAACTGCTTTCATTCGGCGTCTCATCAAAAATGAAAATATTTTTGAAAACTGCAAGTCTCATGTGATTTACTGGTGAAAAAATAATTTTAAAAATCGTTCGGGAAATGAGTTTCCTCCCTGGGTACTTTCTTTGTATACATTCCACTTAACGGGCCGAGCCCGGGATTTATGGGAAATCGCGGGTTTTCCGTTGACGTCGATTAAACTGCTTTCATTCGGCGTCTCATCAAAAATGAAAATATTTTTGAAAACTGCAAGTCTCATGGGTTTTAGTGGTGAAAAAATAAAAATTAAAAAATCGTTCGGGCAATGAGTTTACTCCCTGGGTACTTTCTTTGTATACATTCCACTATACGGGCCGAGCCGAGATTTACGGTAAATCGCGGTTTTTCGATTGCCGGCGATTAAACCGGTTTCATTCGGCGTCTCATCAAAAATGAAAACATTTTTGAAAACTACAAGTCTCATGGGCTTTAGTGGTGAAAAAATAATTTTAAAAATCGTTCGGGAAATGAGTTTACTCCCTGGGTAGTTTCTTTGTATACATTCCACTTAACGGGCCGAGCTCGGGATTTATGGGAAATCGCGGGTTTCGGTTGCCGGCGATTAAACTGCGTTCATTTGGCGTCTCATCAAAAATGAAAATATTTTTGAAAGCTGCAAGTCTCATAAGTTTTAGTGGTGAAAAAATAATTTTAAAAATCGTTCGGGAAATGAGTTTACTCCCTGGGTACTTTCTTTGTATACATTCGACTATACGGGATTTACGGGAAATCGCGGGTTTTCGGTTGACGTCGATTAAACTGCTTTTATTCGGCGTCTCATCAAAAATGAAAATATTTTTGAAAACTGCAAGTCTCATGGGTTTTAGTGGTGAAAAAATAAATTTTAAAAATCGTTCGGGAAATGAGTTTACTCCCTGGGTACTTTCTTTGTATTACATTCGACTATACGGGATTTACGGGAAATCGCGGGTTTTCGGTTGACGTCGATTAAACTGCTTTCATTCGGCGTCTCATCAAAAATGAAAATATTTTTGAAAACTGAAAGTCTCATGGGTTTTAGTGGTGAAAAAATAAGAATTAAAAAATCGTTCGGGCAATGAGTTTACTCCCTGGGTACTTTCTTTGTATACATTCCACTATACGGGCCGAGCCGAGATTTACGGTAAATCGCGGTTTTTCGGTTGCCGGCGATTAAACTGGTTTCATTCGGCGTCTCATCAAAAATGAAAACATTTTTGAAAACTACAAGTCTCATGGGCTTTAGTGGTGAAAAAATAATTTTAAAAATCGTTCGGTAAATGAGTTTACTCCCTGGGTAGTTTCTTTGTATACATTCCACTTAACGGGCCGAGCTCGGGATTTATGGGAAATCGCGGGTTTCGGTTGCCGGCGATTAAACTGCGTTCATTCGGCGTCTCATCAAAAATGAAAATATTTTTGAAAGCTGCAAGTCTCATAAGTTTTAGTGGTGAAAAAATAATTTTAAAAATCGTTCGGGAAATGAGTTTACTCCATGGGTACTTTCTTTGTATACATTCGACTATACTGACCGAGCCCGGGATTTACGGGAAAGCGCGGGTTTTCGGTTGCCGGCGATTAAACTGCTTTCATTCGGCGTATCATCAAAAATGAAAATATTTTTGAAAACTGCAAGTCTCATGGGTTTTAGTGGTGAAAAAATAATTTTAAAAATCGTTCGGGAAATGAGTTTACTCCCTGGGTACTTTCTTTGTATACAGTCACTATACGGCAAGCCGGATTTACGGGAAATCCGCGGGTTTTCGGTTGCCGGCGATTAAACTGCTTTCATTCGGCGCCTCATCAAAAATGAAAATATTTTTGAAAACTGCAAGTCTCATGACTTTTACTGGTGAAAAAATAATTTTAAAAATCGTTTGGGAAATGAGTTTACTCCCTGCTTACTTTCTTTGTATACATTCGACTATACGGGATTTACGGGAAATCGCGGGTTTTCGGTTGACGGCGATTAAACTGCTTTCATTCGGCGTCTCATCAAAAATGGAAATATTTTTGAAAACTGCAAGTCTCATGGGTTTTAGTGGTGAAAAAATAAAAATTAAAAAATCGTTCGGGCAATGAGTTTACTCCCTGGGTACTTTCTTTGTATACATTCCACTATACGGGCCCAGCCCGGGATTTACGGGAAATCGCGGGTTTTCGGTTGCCGGAGATTAAACTGCTTTCATTCAGCGTCTCATCAAAAATGAAAACATTTTTGAAAACTACAAGTCTCATGGGTTTTAGTGGTGAAAAAATACTTTTAAAAATCGTTCGGGAAATGAGTTTACTCCCTGGGTACTTTCTTTGTATACATTCCACTAAACGGGCCGAGCCCGGGATTTACGGGAAAACGCGGGTTTTCGGTTTCCGGAGATTAAACAGCTTTCGATCGGCGTCTCATCAAAAATGAAAATATTTTTGAAAACTGCAAGTCTCATGAGTTTTAGTGGTGAAAAAATAATTTTAAAAATCGTTCGGGAAATGAGTTTACTCCCTGCTTACTTTCTTTGTATACATTCGACTATACGGGATTTACGGGAAATCGCGGGTTTTCGGTTGACGGCGATTAAACTGCTTTCATTCGGCGTCTCATCAAAAATGAAAATATTTTTGAAAACTACAAGTCTCATGGGTTTTAGTGGTGAAAAAATAATTTTAAAAATCGTTCGGGAAATGAGTTTACTCCCTGCTTACTTTCTTTGTATACATTCCACTATACGGGCCGAGCCGGGATTTACGGGAAATCGCGGGTTTTCGGTTGCCGGAGATTAAACTGGTTTCATTTGGCGTCTCATCAAAAATGAAAATATTTTTGAAAACTGCAAGTCTCATGGGTTTTAGTGGTGAAGAAATAATTTTAAAAATCGTTCGGAAAATGAGTTTACTCACTGGGCACTTTCTTCGTATACAGTCCACTATACGGGTCGAGCCGGGATTTACGGGAAATCGCGGGTTTCGGTTGCCGGCGATTAAACTGGTTTCATTCGGCGTCTCATCAAAAATGAAAATATTTTTGAAAACTGCAAGTCTCATGTGATTTAGTGGTGAAAAAATAATTTTAAAAATCGTTCGGGAAATGAGTTTACTCCCTGCTTACTTTCTTTGTATACATTCGACTATACGGGATTTACGGGAAATCGCGGGTTTTCGGTTGCCGGCGATTAAACTGCTTTCATTCGGCGTCTCATCAAAAATGAAAATATTTTTTGAAAACTACAAGTCTCATGGTTTTAGTGGTGAAAAATAATTTTAAAAATCGTTCGGGAAATGAGTTTTACTCCCTGCTTACTTTCTTTGTATACATTCGACTATGACGGGATTTACGGGAAATCGCGGGTTTTCGGTTGCCGGCGATTAAACTGCTTTCATTCGGCGTCTCATCAAAAATGAAAATATTTTGAAAACTGCAAGTCTCATGGGTTTTAGTGGTGAAAAAATAATTTTAAAAATCGTTCGGGAAATGAGTTTACTCCCTGGGTTACTTTCTTTGTATACATTCCACTATACGGGCCGAGCCGGGATTTACGGGAAATCGCGGGTTTTCGGTTGCCGGCGATTAAACTGCTTTCATTCGGCGTCTCATCAAAAATGAAAATATTTTTGAAAACTACAAGTCTCATGGGTTTTAGTGGTGAAAAAATAATTTTAAAAATCGTTCGGGAAAATGAGTTTACTCCCTGCTTACTTCTTTGTATACATTCGACTATACGGCGACCGGGATTTACGGGAAATCGCGGGTTTTCGGTTGCCGGCGATTAAACTGCTTTCATTCGGCGTCTCATCAAAAATGAAAATATTTTTGAAAACTACAAGTCTCATGGGTTTTAGTGGTGAAAAATAATTTTAAAAATCGTTCGGGAAATGAGTTTACTCCCTGCTTACTTTCTTTGTATACATTCGACTATACGGGCGGCCGGATTTACGGGAAATCGCGGGTTTTCGGTTGCCGGAGATTAAACTGCTTTTCATCGGCGTCTCATCAAAAATGAAAATATTTTTGAAAACTGCAAGTCTCATGGGTTTTAGTGGTGAAAAAATAACTTTAAAAATCGTTCGTGAAATGAGTTTACTCCCTGCTTACTTTCTTTGTATACATTCCACTATACCGGCCGAGCCGGGATTTACGGGAAATCGCGGGTTTTCGGTTGCCGGCGATTAAACTGGTTTCATTCGGCGTCTCATCAAAAATGAAAATATTTTTGAAAATTGCAAGTCTCATGGGTTTTAGTGGTGAAAAAATAATTTTAAAAATCGTTCGGGAAATGAGTTTACTCCCTGCTTACTTTCTTTGTATACATTCGACTATACGGGATTTACGGGAAATCGCGGGTTTTCGGTTGCCGGCGATTAAACTGCTTTCATTCGGCGTCTCATCAAAAATGAAAATATTTTTGAAAACTGCAAGTCTCATGGGTTTTAGTGGTGAAAAAATAAATTTAAAAAATCGTTCGGGAAATGAGTTTACTCCCTGGTTACTTTCTTTGTATACATTCCACTATACGGGCCGAGTCCGGGATTTACGGGAAATCGCGGGTTTTCGGTTGCCGGCGATTAAACTGGTTTCATTCGGCGTCTCATCAAAAATGAAAATATTTTTGAAAACTACAAGTCTCATGGTTTTAGTGGTGAAAAAATAAAAATTAAAAAATCGTTCGGGCAATGAGTTTACTCCCTGGGTGCTTTCTTTGTATACATTCCACTATACGGGCCGAGCCCGGGATTTACGGGAAATCGCGCTTTTTCGGTTGCCGGAGATTAAACTGGTTTCATTCAGCGTCTCATCAAAAATGAAAACATTTTTGAAAACTACAAGTCTCATGGGTTTTAGTGGTGAAAAAATACTTTTAAAAATCGTTCGGGAAATGAGTTTACTCCCTGGGTACTTTCTTTGTATACATTCCACTAAACGGGCCGAGCCCGGGATTTACGGGAAATCGCGGGTTTTCGGTTTCCGGAGATTAAACAGCTTTCGTTCGGCGTCTCATCAAAAATGAAAATATTTTTGAAAACTGTAAGTCTAATGGGTTTTAGTGGTGAAAAAATAACTTTAAAAATCGTTCGGGAAATGAGTTTACTCCCTGCTTACTTCCTTTGTATACATTCCACTATACGGGCCGAGCCGGGATTTACGGGAAATCGCGGGTTTTCGGTTGCCGGCGATTAAACTGGTTTCATTCGGCGTCTCATCAAAAATGAAAATATTTTTGAAAACTGCAAGTCTCATGAGATTTAGTGGTGAAAAATAATTTTAAAAATCGTTCGGGAAATGAGTTTACTCCCTGCTTACTTTCTTTCTATACATTCGACTATACGGGATTTACGGGAAATCGCGGGTTTTCGGTTGACAGCGATTAAACTGCTTTCATTCAGCGTCTCATCAAAAATGAAAATATTTTTGAAAACTGCAAGTCTCATGGGTTTTAGTGGTGAAAAAATAAAAATTAAAAAATCGTTCGGGCAATGAGTTTACTCCCTGGGTACTTTCTTTGTATACATTCCACTATACGGCCGAGCCGGGATTTACGGGAAATCGCGGTTTTTCGGTTGCCGGCGATGAAACTGGTTTCATTCGGCGTCTCATCAAAAATGAAAACATTTTTGAAAACTACAAGTCTCATGGGTTTTAGTGGTGAAAAAATAATTTTAAAAATCGTTCGGGAAATGAGTTTACTCCCTGGGTACTTTCTTTGTATACATTCCGCTTAACGGGCCGAGCCCGGGATTTATGGGAAATTGCGGGTTTTCGGTTGCCAGCGATGAAACTGGTTTCATTCGGCGTCTCATCAAAAATGAAAACATTTTTAAAAACTACAAGTCTCATGGGTTTTAGTGGTGAAAAAATAAAATTTAAAAATCGGTTCGGGCAATGAGTTTACTTCCTGGGTACTTTCTTTGCATACATTCGACTATACTGGTCGAGTCCGGGATTTACGGGAAATCGCGGGTTTTCGGTTTCCGGAGATTAAACTTGTTTCATTCGACGTCTCATCAAAAATGAAAATATTTTTAAAAACTGCAAGTCTCATCAGTTTTAGTGGTGAAAAAATAATTTTAAAAATCGTTCAGGAAATGAGTTTACTCCCTGCTTACTTTCTTTGTATCATTCGACTATACGGGATTTACGGGAAATCGCGAGTTTTCGGTTGCCGGAGATTAAACTTGTTTCATTCGGCGTCTCATCAAAAATGAAAATATTTTTGAAAACTGCAAGTCTCATGGGTTTTAGTGGTGAAGAAATAATTTTAAAAATCGTTCGGGAAATCAGTTTACTCCCTGGGTACCTTTCTTTGTATACAGTCCACTATACGGGCCGAGCCGGGATTTACGGGAAATCGCGGGTTTTCGGTTGCCGGCGATTAAACTGCTTTCATTCGGCGTCTCATCAAAAATGAAAATATTTTTGAAACTGCAAGTCTCGTGGGTTTAGTGGTGAAAAAATAAAATTAAAAATCGTTCGGGCAATGAGTTTACTCCCTGGGTACTTTCTTTGTATACATTCCACTATACGGGCCGAGCCGGGATTTACGGGAAATCGCGGGTTTTCGGTTGCCGGCGATTAAACTGCTTTCATTCGGCGTCTCATCAAAAATGAAAATATTTTTGAAAACTACAAGTCTCATGGGTTTTAGTGGTGAAAAAATAATTTTAAAAATCGTTCGGGAAATGAGTTTACTCCCTGGGTACTTTCTTTGTATACATTCCAACTATACGGGCCGAGCCGGGATTTACGGGAAATCGCGGGTTTTCGGTTGCCGGCGATTAAACTGGTTTCATTCGGCGTCTCATCAAAAATGAAAACATTTTTGAAAACTACAAGTCTCATGGGTTTTAGTGGTGAAAAAATAATTTTAAAAATCGTTCGGGAAATGAGTTTACTCCCTGGCTACTTTCTTTGTATACATTCGACTATACGGGCCGAGCCGGGATTTACGGGAAATCGCGGGTTTTCGGTTGCCGGCGATTAAACTGCTTTCATTCGGCGTCTCATCAAAAATGAAAATATTTTTGAAAACTACAAGTCTCATGAGTTTTAGTGGTGAAAAAATAATTTTAAAAATCGTTCGGGAAATGAGTTTACTCCCTGCTTACTTTCTTTGTATACATTCGACTATACGGGATTTACGGGAAATCGCGGGTTTTCGGTTGCCGGAGATTAAACTTGTTTCATTCGGCGTCTCATCAAAAATGAAAATATTTTTGAAAACTGCAAGTCTCATGGGTTTTAGTGGTGAAAAATAATTTTAAAAATCGTTCGGGAAATGAGTTTACTCCCTGGGTACTTTTTTGTATACAGTCCACTATACGGACCGAGCCGGGATTTACGGGAAATCGCGGGTTTTCGGTTGCCGGCGATTAAACTGCTTTCATTCGGCGTCTCAACAAAAATGAAAATATTTTTGAAAACTGCAAGTCTCATGGACTTTTAGTGGTGAAAAAATAATTTAAAAATCGTTCGGGAAATGAGTTTACTCCCTGCTTACTTTCTTTGTATACATTCGACTATACGGGATTTACGGGAAATCGCGGGTTTTCGGTTGCCGGCGATTAAACTGCTTTCATTCGGCGTCTCATCAAAAATGAAAATATTTTTGAAAACTACAAGTCTCATGGTTTTAGTGGTGAAAAAATAATTTTAAAAATCGTTCGGGAAATGAGTTTACTCCCTGCTTACTTTCTTTGTATACATTCGACTATACGGGATTTACGGGAAATCGCGGGTTTTCGGTTGCCGGCGATTAAACTGCTTTCATTTGGCGTCTCATCAAAAATGAAAATATTTTTGAAAACTACAAGTCTCATGGGTTTTAGTGGTGAAAAAATAATTTTAAAAATCGTTCGGGAAATGAGTTTACTCCCTGCTTACTTTCTTTGTATACATTCGACTATACGGCCGAGTCCGGGATTTACGGGAAATCGCGGGTTTTCGGTTGCCGGCGATTAAACTGCTTTCATTCGGCGTCTCATCAAAAATGAAAATATTTTTGAAAACTACAAGTCTCATGGGTTTTAGTGGTGAAAAAATAATTTTAAAAATCGTTCGGGAAATGAGTTTACTCCCTGCTTACTTTCTTTGTATACATTCGACTATACGGCCGAGCCGGGATTTACGGGAAATCGCGGGTTTTCGGTTGCCGGCGATTAAACTGCTTTCATTCGGCGTCTCATCAAAAATGAAAATATTTTTGAAAACTCAAGTCTCATGGGTTTTAGTGGTGAAAAAATAATTTTTAAAAATCGTTCGGGAAATGAGTTTACTCCCTGCTTACTTTCTTTGTATACATTCGACTATACGGCGAGTCGGATTTACGGGAAATCGCGGGTTTTCGGTTGCCGGCGATTAAACTGCTTTCATTCGGCGTCTCATCAAAAATGAAAATATTTTTGAAAACTACAAGTCTCATGGGTTTTAGTGGTGAAAAAATAATTTTAAAAAATCGTTCGGGAAATGAGTTTACTCCCTGGCTTACTTTCTTTGTATACATTCGACTATACGGCCGAGCCGGGATTTACGGGAAATCGCGGTTTTTCGGTTGCCGGCGATTAAACTGGTTTCATTCGGCGTCTCATCAAAAATGAAAACATTTTTGAAAACTACAAGTCTCATGGGTTTTAGTGGTGAAAAAATAATTTTAAAAATCGTTCGGGAAATGAGTTTACTCCCTGGGTACTTTCTTTGTATACATTCCGCTATACGGGCCGAGCCCGGGATTTATGGGAAATCGCGGGTTTTCGGTTGCCGGCGATGAAACTGGTTTCATTCGGCGTCTCATCAAAAATGAAAACATTTTTGAAAACTACAAGTCTCATGGGTTTTAGTGGTGAAAAAATAAAAATTAAAAAATCGTTCGGGCAATGAGTTTACTTCCTGGGTACTTTCTTTGTATACATTCGACTATACGGGCCGAGTCCGGGATTTACGGGAAATCGCGGGTTTTCGGTTGCCGGAGATTAAACTTGTTTCATTCGACGTCTCATCAAAAATGAAAATATTTTGAAAACTACAAGTCTCATGAGTTTTAGTGGTGAAAAAATAATTTTAAAAATCGTTCAGGAAATGAGTTTACTCCCTGCTTACTTTCTTTGTATCATTCGACTATACGGGATTTACGGGAAATCGCGAGTTTTCGGTTGCCGGAGATTAAACTTGTTTCATTCGGCGTCTCATCAAAAATGAAAATATTTTTGAAAACTGCAAGTCTCATGGGTTTTAGTGGTGAAGAAATAATTTTAAAAATCGTTCGGGAAATCAGTTTACTCCCTGGGTACCTTCTTTGTATACAGTCCACTATACGGGCCGAGCCGGGATTTACGGGAAATCGCGGGTCTTCGGTTGCCGGCGATTAAACTGCTTTCATTCGGCGTCTCATCAAAAATGAAAATATTTTTGAAAACTGCAAGTCTCGTGGGTTTTAGTGGTGAAAAAATAAAAATTAAAAAATCGTTCGGGCAATGAGTTTACTCCCTGGGTACTTTCTTTGTATACATTAGACTATACGGGATTTACGGGAAATCGCGAGTTTTCGGTTGCCGGAGATTAAACTTGTTTCATTCGGCGTCTCATCAAAAATGAAAATATTTTTGAAAACTGCAAGTCTCATGGGTTTTAGTGGTGATGAAATAATTTTAAAAATCGTTCGGGAAATGAGTTTACTCCCTGGGTACCTTCTTTGTATACAGTCCACTATACGGACCGAGCCGGGATTTACGGGAAATCGCGGGTTTTCGGTTGCCGGCGATTAAACTGCTTTTGTTTGGCGTCTCATCAAAAATGAAAATATTTTTGAAAACTGCAAGTCTCATGACTTTTAGTGGTGAAAAAATAATTTTAAAAATCGTTCGGGAAATGAGTTTACTCCCTGCTTACTTTCTTTGTATACATTCGACTATACGGGATTTACGGGAAATCACGGGTTTTTGGTTGCCGGCGATTAACTGCTTTTGTTTGGCGTCTCATCAAAAATGAAAATATTTTTGAAAATTACAAGTCTCATTGGTTTTAGTGGTTAAAAAATAATTTTAAAAATCGTTCGGGAAATGAGTTTATTCCCTGCTTACTTTCTTTGTATACATTCGACTATACGGGATTTACGGGAAATCGCGGGTTTTCGGTTGCCGGCGATTAACTGCTTTTGTTTGGCGTCTCATCAAAAATGAAAATATTTTTGAAAACTACAAGTCTCATGGGTTTTAGTGGTGAAAAAATAATTTTAAAAATCGTTCGGGAAATGAGTTTACTCCCTGCTTACTTTCTTTGTATACATTCGACTATACGGACCGAGTCCGGGATTTACGGGAAATCGCGGGTTTTCGGTTGCCGGCGGTTAAACTGCTTTCATTCGTCGTCTCATCAAAAATGAAATTATTTTTGAAAACTGCTCATGTCTTTTAGTGGTGAAAAAATAATTTTAAAAATCGTTCGGGAAATGAGTTTACTCCCTGCTTACTTTCTTTCTTTGTAGACATTCAACTATACAAGATTTACAGGAAATCGCGGGTTTTCGGTTGCCGGCGATTAAACTGCTTTTGTTCGGCGTCTCATCAAAAATGAAAATATTTTTGAAAACTTCAAGTCTCATGGGTTTTAGTGGTGAAAAAATAATTTTAAAAATCGTTCGGGAAATGAGTTTACTCCCTGCTTACTTTCTTTTATACATTCGACTATACGGACCGAGTCCGGGATTTACGGGAAATCGCGGGTTCTTCGGTTGCCGGCGATTAAACTGCTTTCATTCGGCGTCTCATCAAAAATGAAAATAGTTTTCAAAACTACAAGTCTCATGGGTTTTAGTGGTGAAAAAATAAAAATTAAAAAATCGTTCGGGCAATGAGTTTACTCCCTGGGTACTTTCTTTGTATACATTCCACTATACGGGCCGAGCCGGGATTTACGGGAAATCGCGGTTTTTCGGTTGCCGGCGATGAAACTGGTTTCATTCGGCGTCTCATCAAAAATGAAAACATTTTTGAAAACTACAAGTCTCATGGGTTTTAGTGGTGAAAAAATAATTTTAAAAATCGTTCGGGAAATGAGTTTACTCCCTGGGTACTTTCTTTGTATACATTCCGCTTAACGGGCCGAGCCCGGGATTTATGGGAAATTGCGGGTTTTCGGTTGCCGGCGATGAAACTGGTTTCATTCGGCGTCTCATCAAAAATGAAAACATTTTTGAAAACTACAAGTCTCATGGGTTTTAGTGGTGAAAAAATAAAAATTAAAAAATCGGTCGGGCAATGAGTTTACTTCCTGGGTACTTTCTTTGTATACATTCGACTATACGGGTCGAGTCCGGGATTTACGGGAAATCGCGGGTTTTCGGTTTCCGGAGATTAAACTTGTTTCATTCGACGTCTCATCAAAAATGAAAATATTTTAAAAACTGCAAGTCTCATGAGTTTTAGTGGTGAAAAAATAATTTTAAAAATCGTTCAGGAAATGAGTTTACTCCCTGCTTACTTTCTTTGTATCATTCGACTATACGGGATTTACGGGAAATCGCGAGTTTTCGGTTGCCGGAGATTAAACTTGTTTCATTCGGCGTCTCATCAAAAATGAAAATATTTTTGAAAACTGCAAGTCTCATGGGTTTTAGTGGTGAAGAAATAATTTTAAAAATCGTTCGGGAAATCAGTTTACTCCCTGGGTACCTTCTTTGTATACAGTCCACTATACGGGCCGAGCCGGGATTTACGGGAAATCGCGGGTTTTCGGTTGCCGGCGATTAAACTGCTTTCATTCGGCGTCTCATCAAAAATGAAAATATTTTTGAAAACTGCAAGTCTCATGGGTTTTAGTGGTGAAAAAATAAAAATTAAAAAATCGTTCGGGCAATGAGTTTACTCCCTGGGTACTTTCTTTGTATACATTCCACTATACGGGCCGAGCCGGGATTTACGGGAAATCGCGGTTTTTCGGTTGCCGGCGATGAAACTGGTTTCATTCGGCGTCTCATCAAAAATGAAAACATTTTTGAAAACTACAAGTCTCATGGGTTTTAGTGGTGAAAAAATAATTTTAAAAATCGTTCGGGAAATGAGTTTACTCCCTGGGTACTTTCTTTGTATACATTCCGTTTAACGGGCCGAGCCCGGGATTTATGGGAAATTGCGGGTTTTCGGTTGCCGGCGATGAAACTGGTTTCATTCGGCGTCTCATCAAAAATGAAACATTTTTGAAAACTACAAGTCTCATGGGTTTTAGTGGTGAAAAAATAAAAATTAAAAAATCGGTCGGGCAATGAGTTTACTTCCTGGGTACTTTCTTTGTATACATTCGACTATACGTGTAAGGCCTTTATTAGGACGCGCTTCGAGATTAGCAGCATGGAAAATTTAACTAATACACCAATTGTAGAATTCATTGATACACCACTTCGTAAAATTAGCTCGACTACAGATATTCCTATAATTCTTGAAAGAAATGGAGTTAAAGAAAGTGATGAATCGTTTAAAGACCGCATGTATTCAAACATCAACTTACAAAAAATGAAAGGTGAGCTAATACACGATCTTAAAAACTACCTTGATGAATGTGTTAAAAATGTTGCTCTGTCAAACCGTCACGTTTCTACTGAATGGGATAGTAATAAAATGTTTAGTGTGTTGGAGGAAAGGATTTAATTTTTGGAAAAGGAAGTAAATGCCAAAAATGAAATGATACAAATATTATTAGCGACGAAATCATCAACGCGTGACGACATACTACATAACTCTCATAGCTTCAACAAATTAAAATCTTGCGAAACAAACGAGAATTTTACAATTCCCAAGGACACCGTTAAGGCAAAAATCATTAAACAGAGTTCCTTTATTCACGCAAATCGCTTTGAAAACTTGCCCATTGAAGAAATAATGGATGATGTAAATAGTGTTGCCAACGAAGTGCCGCATAAAACGCCGCGAAGGAGATCTGACAAAATATCTAAAGTTACGCAAATAATTGGAGACTCGATTGTAAAAGAAGTGAAGGGCTGGAAACTTTCTTCAAACGAGAACAAGATTATAGTGAAATCCTTCTCTGGAGCCACGACTAAATGCATGGAAAGTTACGCAATACCAACTACGAACATGTCTCCCGATAACATTATTATTCATTGTGGCACTAACGATCTAAATAGAATCGAAACCGATCAAATTGCTCAAAACATAGTAAAATTGGCTATTAAATTGAAATCTGGTGAAAATAATGTAATGATATCGGGCATAATTCAACGAAAAGACAGACTAAATGAAAAGGTGATGGCAGTCAACAAATCTCTCGCTCATCTTTGCGAACAAAGAAACATCGGCTTTATCAATAATGAAAATATAAACCCCGACTTGCATTTGAATAGAAGTCGCCTTCACCTAAATATGAAAGGGACTTCAATATTGTCTCGGAACTTTCTACAGGTGATTGAGGATTGACACAAAAAACCTGTCGAAATTTACGACACAGATCCACCGAACACTGCCTCAGATACTTTTGATTCAACATATGATATTTTCACTCTACGTCGCAGTAACATGTGTAACTTGATAGTCGGTCATTTGAACGTAAACTCGTTGCGAAACAAGTTCGAAGCAATTGATTTAACTTTCAAGCACAATATTGATGTTCTGCTTCTAACTGAAACGAAAATAGATGAATCGTTCACTGATGCTCAATTTAAGTTAGATAATTACGCAATTCTGAGGAAAGATAGAAATGGACATGGTGGCGGTATTTTACTCTATATAAATGAAAATATTCCCTTCAAAGTGTTGCGAAAATATACTTTACCGGATGATATCGAAGTTTTAGTTGTCGAAATAAATCTTCGAAAACGCAAATGGCTTTTAATCGGTGCATATAAACCACCGTTACAAAAAAATTACTACTTTTTAACTCAAATCGCAAATGTATTGATTTCACATCTCAACTATCACGAAAACATCATAATTATGGGTGATTTAAACATGGAAATAAGTGACACAGATTTCGATAACTTCATTTCAACATACGACCTCCATAGACTAATCAAATCACCAACCTGCTTTAAGTCAAGTACTTCGCCTTCTTGCATTGATCACATATTAACAAATCAACCAAATTTCTTTAAAAATAGTGTAACAATCGAAACTGGCATATCAGATTGGCATTTATTTGTTGGAAGTGTGATGAGAATGAACGTGATTAAAGGCGACCCAATTGTGAAACACTACAGAAATTACAACAAAATTGACTACTTTGATTTTGAAAGAACATTATCAATGAACTTTTTGAAATTACTTGAGAACAATTACGACTTTAACCAATTCAATTTATGCATCACGTCTACGCTAAACCATTTTGCACCATTGAAAAAGAAAATACTAAGATTCAATAACGCACCCTTTATCACCAAGGAGCTTCGCAAAGCTATTATGCACAGATCCAAACTTCGTCGCATATATAACAAATCACGATCAAAAGAAAATTGGTCCAACTTTACTAGACAGAGAAACTACTGTGTTTCCTTATTACGAAAAACCAAACGTTCGTATTTCAAGGGTTTACGTATGACAAGCATTACTGATAATAAAAAGTTCTGGAAGTCTGTCAAGCCATTGTTTTCAAACGTTAGTTATAACACCAACAAAATTATCTTAATCGAGAAAGAAAAGATAGTCACTGACGAACAAAAATTATGCAAAATCTTCAATGAATATTACACCAACATCACGAAAAATTTACCAATCAAACCAAACGATGATACACATACAGCAACCATTCACGATGCAATCCACTCGTATACTAATCACATCAGTATTTTGAAAATTCGTGAAAATGTGGGTTATGATGAAAAGTTCTATTTTTCGCTGGTTGAACAGCCTGATGTTCTCAAAGTCATCAAAGACATGGATGCAAAGAAATCTTCTGTTAGTGGTGATTTTCCAGTTTTTATGTTGAAAAAGTTTATTCATATCTTTGTTCCTATCCTCACTAATATTATAAATTTTTGTTTACAGTCTAATATTTTTCCTGATGATTTAAAACTTGCAGAGGTTATACCTGTTTTTAAGAAGGATGACTGTAATGATAAGGAGAACTATAGACCTGTTAGCTTGCTTCCCTGTTTATCAAAAGTTTTTGAAAGAATTATTCTTAATCAAATGCACACTTTTATGCATGACAAACTCAGCCCTCATCTATCAGGCTTCAGAAAGGGTTATAATACACAATATGCTCTCATTCGAATGATTGAACAATGGAAAAGCACACTTGATAATAAGGGTGTAGTTGGAGCAGTGCTAATGGACCTCTCAAAAGCTTTTGATACTATCAACCATGATTTGCTTATTGCAAAGCTGCATGCCTATGGTTTTTCTGAATCTTCTTTATTATTTATTCACTCATACTTGAAAAATCGTTTTCAGAGAACCAGAATAAATTCTTCTTTTAGCGAATGGCTTCCTCTTCAAGTTGGAGTTCCACAAGGATCAATCTTAGGACCTCCTTTCTTCAATTATTCTATAAACGATTTATTCTGGTTCATTATTCAATCTTCCCTTTGTAACTTTGCAGATGATAACACCTTATATGCTTGTGAAAATTCATTAGAAGATGTAAAACAAACACTGCTTACTAATTTGGTCATAGTTAATAATTGGTTTTATGAAAATTACTTAGCAATAAATTTGAAAAAGTATCAATATATTGTATTAGGTCATCACGATGAAAGTTTGATATTTAACCATTTGAAAATTGCGTGTAAATCGTCTGTAGTGCTTCTTGGTGTTACGATTGACTCGAGACTAAACTTTCATTCGCATGTCAAAAACATCTGTAATAAGGCTAGTAGGAAACTCAACGTGCTTCAAAGGATATCTTCCTTCTTGACACCCAAGATGAAGCGTTTTCTCTTCAATTCATTTATTTTGTCTCAGTTTTCTTACTGTCCCTTAGTATGGATGTTTTGTGGAAAAATTGCGAATAATCGAATCAATCGTATTCATGAACGTTGTCTAAGAATCATACAGGACGATATAAATGGCAGTTACGATGAACCTTTATCTTTATGTAATGTCAAAAATATTCACATCATCAATTTACAGAATTTAATGAAAGAGGTTTACAAATTTTTAAATGGATTGTCACCTCTATATATGAACGAGATATTTTCTGTTAGGGAAAACAGGTACAACCTTCGTTGCTTTAATTTGATCAGGCGACCAACTTGTCGGACAACGTACTATGGCTTAAATACTTTATCAAATATTGCAGGGAAGCTATGGATATCTGTGCCTGACGCTACAAAGAATGCTCCTTCTCTCGAAGCCTTCCGTAGCTTAATAAAATTTTGGGAAGGTGATGTTTGCACCTGTAAAATATGCATGGATATACCATACATATTTTAACTTTACTTATTTATTTATTTATTTTTCTTATTTTTTATCGCTGTTTGCCTTGTTTTACGTTTTGTTGTCGATTTAAATTAGTTATTTAAATACTATTGTATCTATCGACGTTAAATAAAGAGAAAATCAAAATCAAAATCAAAATCAATATACGGGCCGAGTCCGGGATTTACGGGAAATCGCGGGTTTTCGGTTTCCGGAGATTAAACTTGTTTCATTCGACGTCTCATCAAAAATGAAAATATTTTAAAAACTGCAAGTCTCATGAGTTTTAGTGGTGAAAAAATAATTTTAAAAATCGTTTAGGAAATGAGTTTACTCCCTGCTTACTTTCTTTGTATCATTCGACTATACGGGATTTACGGGAAATCGCGAGTTTTCGGTTGCCGGAGATTAAACTTGTTTCATTCGGCGTCTCATCAAAAATGAAAATATTTTTGAAAACTGCAAGTCTCATGGGTTTTAGTGGTGATGAAATAATTTTAAAAATCGTTCGGGAAATGAGTTTACTCCCTGGGTACCTTCTTTGTATACAGTCCACTATACGGACCGAGCCGGGATTTACGGGAAATCGCGGGTTTTCGGTTGCCGGCGATTAAACTGCTTTCATTCGGCGTCTCATCAAAAATGAAAATATTTTTGAAAACTGCAAGTCTCATGACTTTTAGTGGTGAAAAAATAATTTTAAAAATCGTTTGGGAAATGAGTTTACTCCCTGCTTACTTTCTTTGTATACATTCGACTATACGGGATTTACGGGAAATCACGGGTTTTCGGTTGCCGGCGATTAAACTGCTTTTGTTTGGCGTCTCATCAAAAATGAAAATATTTTTGAAAATTACAAGTCTCATTGGTTTTAGTGGTTAAAAAATAATTTTAAAAATCGTTCGGGAAATGAGTTTATTCCCTGCTTACTTTCTTTGTATACATTCGACTATACGGGATTTACGGGAAATCGCGGGTTTTCGGTTGCCGGCGATTAACTGCTTTTGTTTGGCGTCTCATCAAAAATGAAAATATTTTTGAAAACTACAAGTCTCATGGGTTTTAGTGGTGAAAAAATAATTTTAAAAATCGTTCGGGAAATGAGTTTACTCCCTGCTTACTTTCTTTGTATACATTCGACTATACGGACCGAGTCCGGGATTTACGGGAAATCGCGGGTTTTCGGTTGCCGGCGGTTAAACTGCTTTCATTCGTCGTCTCATCAAAAATGAAATTATTTTTGGAAAACTGCTCATGTCTTTTTAGTGGTGAAAAAATAATTTTAAAAAATCGTTCGGTGAATGAGTTTACTCCTGCTTACTTTCTTTCTTGTAGACATTCACTATACAAGATTTACAGGAAATCGCGGTTTTCGGTTGCCGGCGATTAAACTGCTTTTGTTCGGCGTCTCATCAAAATTAAAACATTTTTGAAAACTTCAAGTCTCATGGGTTTTAGTGGTGAAAAAATAATTTTAAAAATCGTTCGGGAAATGAGTTTACTCCCTGCTTACTTTCTTTTTATACATTCGACTATACGGACCGAGTCCGGGATTTACGGGAAATCGCGGTTTTTCGGTTGCCGGCGATTAAACTGCTTTCATTCGGCGTCTCATCAAAAATGAAAATAGTTTTCAAAACTACAAGTCTCATGGGTTTTAGTGGTGAAAAAATAAAAATTAAAAAATCGTTCGGGCAATGAGTTTACTCCCTGGGTACTTTCTTTGTATACATTCCACTATACGGGCCGAGCCGGGATTTACGGGAAATCGCGGTTTTTCGGTTGCCGGCGATGAAACTGGTTTCATTCGGCGTCTCATCAAAAATGAAAACATTTTTGAAAACTACAAGTCTCATGGGTTTTAGTGGTGAAAAAATAATTTTAAAAATCGTTCGGGAAATGAGTTTACTCCCTGGGTACTTTCTTTGTATACATTCCGCTTAACGGGCCGAGCCCGGGATTTATGGGAAATTGCGGGTTTTCGGTTGCCGGCGATGAAACTGGTTTCATTCGGCGTCTCATCAAAAATGAAAACATTTTTGAAAACTACAAGTCTCATGGGTTTTAGTGGTGAAAAAATAAAATTAAAAAATCGGTCGGGCAATGAGTTTACTTCCTGGGTACTTTCTTTGTATACATTCGACTATACGGGCCGAGTCCGGGATTTACGGGAAATCGCGGGTTTTCGGTTTCCGGAGATTAAACTTGTTTCATTCGACGTCTCATCAAAAATGAAAATATTTTAAAAACTGCAAGTCTCATGAGTTTTAGTGGTGAAAAAATAATTTTAAAAATCGTTCAGAAAATGAGTTTACTCCCTGCTTACTTTCTTTGTATCATTCGACTATACGGGATTTACGGGAAATCGCGAGTTTTCGGTTGCCGGAGATTAAACTTGTTTCATTCGGCGTCTCATCAAAAATGAAAATATTTTTGAAAACTGCAAGTCTCATGGGTTTTAGTGGTGAAGAAATAATTTTAAAAATCGTTCGGGAAATGAGTTTACTCCCTGGGTACCTTCTTTGTATACAGTCCACTATACGGGCCGAGCCGGGATTTACGGGAAATCGCGGGTTTTCGGTTGCCGGCGATTAAACTGCTTTCATTCGGCGTCTCATCAAAAATGAAAATATTTTTGAAAACTGCAAGTCTCATGACTTTTAGTGGTGAAAAAATAATTTTAAAAATCGTTCGGTAAATGAGTTTACTCCCTGCTTACTTTCTTTGTATACATTCGACTATACGGGATTTACGGGAAATCGCGGGTTTTCGGTTGCCGGCGATTAACTGCTTTTGTTTGGCGTCTCATCAAAAATGAAAATATTTTTCAAAACTACAAGTCTCATGGGTTTTAGTGGTGAAAAAATAATTTTAAAAATCGTTCGGGAAATGAGTTTACTCCCTGCTTACTTTCTTTGTATACATTCGACTATACGGACCGAGTCCGGGATTTACGGGAAATCGCGGGTTTTCGGTTGCCGGCGGTTAAACTGCTTTCATTCGTCGTCTCATCAAAAATGAAAATATTTTTGAAAACTGCTCATGTCTTTTAGTGGTGAAAAAATAATTTTAAAAATCGTTTGGGAAATGAGTTTACTCCCTGCTTACTTTCTTTCTTTGTATACATTCAACTATACGAGATTTACAGGAAATCGCGGGTTTTCGGTTGCCGGCGATTAAACTGCCTTTGTTCGGCGTCTCATCAAAAATGAAAATATTTTTGAAAACTTCAAGTTTCATGGGTTTTAGTGGTGAAAAAATAATTTTAAAAATCGTTCGGGAAAGGAGTTTACTCCCTGCTTACTTTCTTTATATACATTCGACTATACGGACCGAGTCCGGGATTTACGGGAAATCGCGGTTTTTCGGTTGCCGGCGATTAAACTGCTTTCATTCGGCGTCTCATCAAAAATGAAAATAGTTTTCAAAACTACAAGTCTCATGGGTTTTAGTGGTGAAAAAATAATTTTAAAAATCGTTGGGGAAATGAGTTTACTCCCTGCTTACTTTCTTTGTATACAATCGACTATACGGGATTTACGGGAAATCGCGGCTTTTCGGTTGCCGGCGATTAAACTGCTTTCATTCGGCGTCTCATCAAAAATGAAAATAGTTTTCAAAACTACTAGTCTCATGGGTTTTAGTGGTGAAAAAATAATTTTAAAAATCGTTCGGGAAATGAGTTTACTCCCTGCTTACTTTCTTTATATACATTCGACTATACGGACCGAGTCCGGGATTTACGGGAAATCGCGGGTTTTCGGTTGCCGGCGATTAAACTGCTTTCATTCGGCGTCTCATCAAAAATGAAAATAGTTTTCAAAACTACAAGACTCATGGGTTTTAGTGGTGAAAAAATAATTTTAAAAATCGTTGGGGAAATGAGTTTACTCCCTGTTTACTTTCTTTGTAGACATTGGACTATACGGGATTTACGGGAAATCGCGGCTTTTCGGTTGCCGGCGATTAAACTGCTTTCATTCGGTGTCTCATCAAAAATGAAAATAGTTTTCAAAACTACAAGTCTCATGGGTTTTAGTGGTGAAAAAATAAAAATTAAAAAATCGGTCGGGCAATGAGTTTACTTCCTGGGTACTTTCTTTGTATACATTCGACTATACGGGCCGAGTCCGGGATTTACGGGAAATCGCGGGTTTTCGGTTTCCGGAGATTAAACTTGTTTCATTCGACGTCTCATCAAAAATGAAAATATTTTAAAAACTGCAAGTCTCATGAGTTTTAGTGGTGAAAAAATAATTTTAAAATCGTTTAGGAAATGAGTTTACTCCCTGCTTACTTTCTTTGTATCATTCGACTATACGGGATTTACGGGAAATCGCGAGTTTTCGGTTGCCGGAGATTAAACTTGTTTCATTCGGCGTCTCATCAAAAATGAAAATATTTTTGAAAACTGCAAGTCTCATGGGTTTTAGTGGTGATGAAATAATTTTAAAAATCGTTCGGGAAATGAGTTTACTCCCTGCTTACTTTCTTTGTATACATTCGACTATACGGGATTTACGGGAAATCACCGGGTTTTTGGTTGCCCGGCGATTAACTGCTTTGTTTGGCGTCTCATCAAAAATGAAAATATTTTTGAAAAATTACAAGTCTCATTGGTTTTAGTGGTTAAAAAATAATTTTATAAATCGTTCGGGAATGAGTTTATTCCCTGCTTACTTTCTTTGTATACATTCGACTATACGGGATTTACGGGAAATCGCGGGTTTTCGGTTTGCCGGCGATTAACTGCTTTGTTTGGCGTCTCATCAAAAATAAAAATATTTTTTGAAAACTACAAGTCTCATGGGTTTTAGTGGTGAAAAAATAATTTTAAAAATCGTTCGGGAAATGAGTTTACTCCCTGCTTACTTTCTTTGTATACATTCGACTATACGGACCGAGTCCGGGATTTACTGGAAATCGCGGGTTTTCGGTTGCCGGCGGTTAAACTGCTTTCATTCGTCGTCTCATCAAAAATGAAATTATTTTTGAAAACTGCTCATGTCTTTTAGTGGTGAAAAAATAATTTTAAAAATCGTTCGGGAAATGAGTTTACTCCCTGCTTACTTTCTTTCTTTGTAGACATTCAACTATACAAGATTTACAGGAAATCGCGGGTTTTCGGTTGCCGGCGATTAAACTGCTTTTGTTCGGCGTCTCATCAAAAATGAAAATATTTTTGAAAACTTCAAGTCTCATGGGTTTTAGTGGTGAAAAAATAATTTTAAAAATCGTTCGGGAAATGAGTTTACTCCCTGCTTACTTTCTTTTTATACATTCGACTATACGGACCGAGTCCGGGATTTACGGGAAATCGCGGTTTTTCGGTTGCCGGCGATTAAACTGCTTTCATTTGGCGTCTCATCAAAAATGAAAATAGTTTTCAAAACTACAAGTCTCATGGGTTTTAGTGGTGAAAAAATAAAAAATTAAAAAATCGTTCGGGCAATGAGTTTACTCCCTGGGTACTTTCTTTGTATACATTCCACTATACGGGCCGAGCCGGGATTTACGGGAAATCGCGGTTTTTCGGTTGCCGGCGATGAAACTGGTTTCATTCGGCGTCTCATCAAAAATGAAAACATTTTTGAAAACTACAAGTCTCATGGGTTTTAGTGGTGAAAAAATAATTTTAAAATCGTTCGGGAAATGAGTTTACTCCCTGGGTACTTTCTTTGTATACATTCCGCTTAACGGGCCGAGCCCGGGATTTATGGGAAATTGCGGGTTTTCGGTTGCCGGCGATGAAACTGGTTTCATTCGGCGTCTCATCAAAAATGAAAACATTTTTGAAAAACTACAAGTCTCATGGGTTTTTAGTGGTGAAAAAAATAAAAATTAAAAAATCGGTCGGGCAATGAGTTTACTTCCTGGGTACTTTCTTTGTATACATTCGACTATACAGACGCGAGTCCGGGATTTACGGGAAATCGCGGTTTTCCGGTTTCCGGAGATTAAACTTGTTTCATTCGACGTCTCATCAAAAATGAAAATATTTTAAAAACTGCAAGTCTCATGAGTTTTAGTGGTGAAAAAATAATTTTAAAAATCGTTCAGGAAATGAGTTTACTCCCTGCTTACTTTCTTTGTATCATTCGACTATACGGGATTTACGGGAAATCGCGAGTTTTCGGTTGCCGGAGATTAAACTTGTTTCATTCGGCGTCTCATCAAAAATGAAAATATTTTTGAAAACTGCAAGTCTCATGGGTTTTAGTGGTGAAGAAATAATTTTAAAAATCGTTCGGGAAATGAGTTTACTCCCTGGGTACCTTCTTTGTATACAGTCCACTATACGGGCCGAGCCGGGATTTACGGGAAATCGCGGGTTTTCGGTTGCCGGCGATTAAACTGCTTTCATTCGGCGTCTCATCAAAAATGAAAATATTTTTGAAAACTACAAGTCTCATGACTTTTAGTGGTGAAAAAATAATTTTAAAAATCGTTCGGTAAATGAGTTTACTCCCTGCTTACTTTCTTTGTATACATTCGACTATACGGGATTTACGGGAAATCGCGGGTTTTCGGTTGCCGGCGATTAAACTGCTTTTGTTTGGCGTCTCATCAAAAATGAAAATATTTTTGAAAACTACAAGTCTCATGGGTTTTAGTGGTGAAAAAATAATTTTAAAAATCGTTCGGGAAATGAGTTTACTCCCTGCTTACTTTCTTTGTATACATTCGACTATACGGACCGAGTCCGGGATTTACGGGAAATCGCGGGTTTTCGGTTGCCGGCGATTAAACTGCTTTCATTCGTCGTCTCATCAAAAATGAAAATATTTTGAAAACTACAAGTCTCATGGGTTTTAGTGGTGAAAAAATAATTTTAAAAATCGTTCGGGAAATGAGTTTACTCCCTGCTTACTTTCTTTGTATACATTCGACTATACGGGCCGAGTCCGGGATTTACGGGAAATCGCGGGTTTTCGGTTGCCGGCGATTAAACTGCTTTCATTCGGCGTCTCATCAGAAATGAAAATATTTTTGAAAACTACAAGTCTCATGGGTTTTAGTGGTGAAAAATAATTTTAAAATCGTTCGGGAAATGAGTTTACTCCCTGCTTACTTTCTTTGTATACATTCGACTATACGGGATTTACGGGAAATCGCGGGTTTTCGGTTGCCCGGCGATTAAACTGCTTTCATTCGGCGTCTCATCAAAAATGAAAATATTTTTGAAAACTACAAGTCTCATGGGTTTTAGTGGTGAAAAAATAATTTTAAAAATCGTTCGGGAAATGAGTTTACTCCCTGCTTACTTTCTTTGTATACATTCGACTATACGGCCGGGATTTACGGGAAATCGCGGGTTTTCGGTTGCCGGCGATTAAACTGCTTTCATTCGGCGTCTCATCAAAAATGAAAATATATTTGAAAACTACAAGTCTCATGGGTTTTAGTGGTGAAAAAATAATTTTAAAAATCGTTCGGGAATGAGTTTACTCCCTGCTTACTTTCTTTGTATACATTCGACTATACGGGCCGAGTCCGGGATTTACGGGAAATCGCGGGTTTTCGGTTGCCGGCGAATTAAACTGCTTTCATTCGGCGTCTCATCAGAAATGAAAATATTTTTGAAAACTACAAGTCTCATGGGTTTTAGTGGTGAAAAATAATTTTAAAAATCGTTCGGGAAATGAGTTTACTCCCTGCTTACTTTCTTTGTATACATTCGACTATACGGGATTTACGGGAAATCGCGGGTTTTCGGTTGCCGGCGATTAAACTGCTTTCATTCGGCGTCTCATCAAAAATGAAAATATTTTTGAAAACTACAAGTCTCATGGGTTTTAGTGGTGAAAAAATAATTTTAAAAATCGTTCGGGAAATGAGTTTACTCCCTGCTTACTTTCTTTGTATACATTCGACTATACGGGATTTACGGGAAATCGCGGGTTTTCGGTTGCCGGCGATTAAACTGCTTTCATTCGGCGTCTCATCAAAAATGAAAATATTTTTGAAAACTACAAGTCTCATGGGTTTTAGTGGTGAAAAAATAATTTTAAAAATCGTTCGGGAAATGAGTTTACTCCCTGCTTACTTTCTTTGTATACATTCGACTATACGGGATTTACGGGAAATCGCGGGTTTTCGGTTGCCGGCGATTAAACTGCTTTCATTCGGCGTCTCATCAAAAATGAAAATATTTTTGAAAACTACAAGTCTCATGGGTTTTAGTGGTGAAAAAATAATTTTAAAAATCGTTCGGGAAATGAGTTTACTCCCTGCTTACTTTCTTTGTATACATTCGACTATACGGGCCGAGTCCGGGATTTACGGGAAATCGCGGGTTTTCGGTTGCCGGCGATTAAACTGCTTTCATTCGGCGTCTCATCAAAAATGAAAATATTTTTGAAAACTACAAGTCTCATGGGTTTTAGTGGTGAAAAAATAATTTTAAAAATCGTTCGGGAAATGAGTTTACTCCCTGCTTACTTTCTTTGTATACATTCGACTATACGGATTTACGGGAAATCGCGGGTTTTCGGTTGCCGGCGATTAAACTGCTTTCATTCGGCGTCTCATCAAAAATGAAAATATTTTTGAAAACTACAAGTCTCATGGGTTTTAGTGGTGAAAAAATAATTTTAAAAATCGTTCGGGAAATGAGTTTACTCCCTGCTTACTTTCTTTGTATACATTCGACTATACGGATTTACGGGAAATCGCGGGTTTTCGGTTGCCGGCGATTAAACTGCTTTCATTCGGCGTCTCATCAAAAATGAAAATATTTTTGAAAACTACAAGTCTCATGGGTTTTAGTGGTGAAAAAATAATTTTAAAAATCGTTCGGGAAATGAGTTTACTCCCTGCTACTTTCTTTGTATACATTCGACTATACGGGCCGAGCCGGGATTTACGGGAAATCGCGGGTTTTCGGTTGCCGGCGATTAAACTGCTTTCATTCGGCGTCTCATCAAAAATGAAAATATTTTTGAAAACTACAAGTCTCATGGGTTTTAGTGGTGAAAAAATAATTTTAAAAATCGTTCGGGAAATGAGTTTACTCCCTGCTTACTTTCTTTGTATACATTCGACTATACGGGAGGGATTTACGGGAAATCGCGGGTTTTCGGTTGCCGGCGATTAAACTGCTTTCATTCGGCGTCTCATCAAAAATGAAAATATTTTTGAAAACTACAAGTCTCATGGGTTTTAGTGGTGAAAAAATAATTTTAAAAATCGTTCGGGAAATGAGTTTACTCCCTGCTTACTTTCTTTGTATACATTCGACTATACGGGATTTACGGGAAATCGCGGGTTTTCGGTTGCCGGGATTAAACTGCTTTCATTCGGCGTCTCATCAAAAATGAAAAATTTTTGAAAACTACAAGTCTCATGGGTTTTAGTGGTGAAAAAATAATTTTAAAAATCGTTCGGGAAATGAGTTTACTCCCTGCTTACTTTCTTTGTATACATTCGACTATACGGGATTTACGGGAAATCGCGGGTTTTCGGTTGCCGGCGATTAAACTGCTTTCATTCGGCGTCTCATCAAAAATGAAAATATTTTTGAAAACTACAAGTCTCATGGTTTTAGTGGTGAAAAAATAATTTTAAAAATCGTTCGGGAAATGAGTTTACTCCCTGCTTACTTTCTTTGTATACATTCGACTATACGGCCGAGCCGGGATTTACGGGAAATCGCGGGTTTTCGGTTGCCGGCGATTAAACTGCTTTCATTCGGCGTCTCATCAAAAATGAAAATATTTTTGAAAACTCTCATGTTTTAGTGGTGAAAAAATAATTTTAAAAATCGTTCGGGAAATGAGTTTACTCCCTGCTTACTTTCTTTGTATACATTCGACTATACGGATTTACGGGAAATCGCGGGTTTTCGGTTGCCGGCGATTAAACTGCTTTCATTCGGCGTCTCATCAAAAATGAAAATATTTTTAAAACTACAAGTCTCATGGGTTTTAGTGGTGAAAAAATAATTTTAAAAATCGTTCGGGAAATGAGTTTACTCCCTGCTTACTTTCTTTGTATACATTCGACTATACGGCCGAGCCGGGATTTACGGGAAATCGCGGGTTTTCGGTTGCCGGCGATTAAACTGCTTTCATTCGGCGTCTCATCAAAAATGAAAATATTTTTGAAAACTACAAGTCTCATGGGTTTTAGTGGTGAAAAAATAATTTTAAAAATCGTTCGGGAAATGAGTTTACTCCCTGCTTACTTTCTTTGTATACATTCGACTATACGGGATTTACGGGAAATCGCGGGTTTTCGGTTGCCGGCGATTAAACTGCTTTCATTCGGCGTCTCATCAAAAATGAAAATTTTTGAAAACTACAAGTCTCATGGGTTTTAGTGGTGAAAAAATAATTTTAAAAATCGTTCGGGAAATGAGTTTACTCCCTGCTTACTTTCTTTGTATACATTCGACTATACGGCCGAGCCGGGATTTACGGGAAATCGCGGGTTTTCGGTTGCCGGCGATTAAACTGCTTTCATTCGGCGTCTCATCAAAAATGAAAATTTTTTAAAACTACAAGTCTCATGGGTTTTAGTGGTGAAAAAATAATTTTAAAAATCGTTCGGGAAATGAGTTTACTCCCTGCTTACTTTCTTTGTATACATTCGACTATACGGGATTTACGGGAAATCGCGGGTTTTCGGTTGCCGGCGATTAAACTGCTTTCATTCGGCGTCTCATCAAAAATGAAAATATTTTTGAAAACTACAAGTCTCATGGGTTTTAGTGGTGAAAAAATAATTTTAAAAATCGTTCGGGAAATGAGTTTACTCCCTGCTTACTTTCTTTGTATACATTCGACTATACGGGATTTACGGGAAATCGCGGGTTTTCGGTTGCCGGCGATTAAACTGCTTTCATTCGGCGTCTCATCAAAAATGAAAATATTTTTGAAAACTACAAGTCTCATGGGTTTTAGTGGTGAAAAAATAATTTTAAAAATCGTTCGGGAAATGAGTTTACTCCCTGCTTACTTTCTTTGTATACATTCGACTATACGGCCGAGGATTTACGGGAAATCGCGGGTTTTCGGTTGCCGGCGATTAAACTGCTTTCATTCGGCGTCTCATCAAAAATGAAAATATTTTTGAAAACTACAAGTCTCATGGGTTTTAGTGGTGAAAAAATAATTTTAAAAATCGTTCGGGAAATGAGTTTACTCCCTGCTTACTTTCTTTGTATACATTCGACTATACGGGCCGAGCCGGGATTTACGGGAAATCGCGGGTTTTCGGTTGCCGGCGATTAAACTGCTTTCATTCGGCGTCTCATCAAAAATGAAAATATTTTTGAAAACTACAAGTCTCATGGGTTTTAGTGGTGAAAAAATAATTTTAAAAATCGTTCGGGAAATGAGTTTACTCCCTGCTTACTTTCTTTGTATACATTCGACTATACGGATTTACGGGAAATCGCGGGTTTTCGGTTGCCGGCGATTAAACTGCTTTCATTCGGCGTCTCATCAAAAATGAAATATTTTTGAAAACTACAAGTCTCATGGGTTTTAGTGGTGAAAAAATAATTTTAAAAATCGTTCGGGAAATGAGTTTACTCCCTGCTTACTTTCTTTGTATACATTCGACTATACGGGCCGAGCCGGATTTACGGGAAATCGCGGGTTTTCGGTTGCCGGCGATTAAACTGCTTTCATTCGGCGTCTCATCAAAAATGAAAATATTTTTGAAAACTACAAGTCTCATGGGTTTTAGTGGTGAAAAAATAATTTTAAAAATCGTTCGGGAAATGAGTTTACTCCCTGCTTACTTTCTTTGTATACATTCGACTATACGGGACGGGATCGCGGTTTTCGGTTGCCGGCGATTAAACTGTTTCATTCGGCGTCTCATCAAAAATGAAAATATTTTTGAAAACTACAAGTCTCATGGGTTTTAGTGGTGAAAAAATAATTTTAAAAATCGTTCGGGAAATGAGTTTACTCCCTGCTACTTTCTTTGTATACATTCGACTATACGGGCCGAGCCGGGATTTACGGGAAATCGCGGGTTTTCGGTTGCCGGCGATTAAACTGCTTTCATTCGGCGTCTCATCAAAAATGAAAATATTTTTGAAAACTACAAGTCTCATGGTTTTAGTGGTGAAAAAATAATTTTAAAAATCGTTCGGGAAATGAGTTTACTCCCTGCTTACTTTCTTTGTATACATTCGACTATACGGGATTTACGGGAAATCGCGGGTTTCGGTTGCCGGCGATTAACTGCTTTCATTCGGCGTCTCATCAAAAAGAAAATATTTTTGAAACTACAAGTCTCATGGGTTTAGTGGTGAAAAAATAATTTTAAAAATCGTTCGGGAAATGAGTTTACTCCCTG
>JASGCC010000987.1:0-46555 GCA_030067915.1 Hydractinia echinata | reverse complement strand
AAAAAGAGAGAGATTTACGTACACAGGCCATATAAGCCTGTATATGGCCTTTTACAGCCTAATAAAGAGCCTACACGTAAATCACGGGTTCACGTGCCCAGACAGTGGCATCGGTCTAGTCTTTCAGTCTCAATGGACTACTTAGAACGCTTCTAACTACGTGCACAGGCCTTCTAAGCCTGTAATATGGCCTTTTACAGCCTAATAAAGAGTCTACACGTAAATCACGTGGTTCCACGTGCCCAGACAGGTGGCCATCGGTCTAGTCCTTTCAGTCTCAATGGACTACGATGTATTACAGGTGGCATCGGTCTAGACTTTCTTGGATGTTTTTCTGGAGCACCAGGCCCTTAGAACGCTTCTAACTACGTGCACAGGCCTTCTAAGCTGCTAATATGGCCTTTTACAGCCTAATAAGAGCCTACACGTAAATCACGTGGTTCCACGTGCCCAGACAGTGGCCATCGGTCTAGTCCTTTCAGTCTCAATGGACTACGTGTATTAAGTCGTTTTCCTGAGCACCAGGCCTTAGAACGCTTCTAACTACGTGCACAGGCCTTCTAAGCCTGTAATATGGCCTTTTACAGCCTAATAAAGAGCCTACACTAAATCACGTGGTTCCACGTGCCAGACAGGTGGCCATCGGTCTAGTCCTTTCAGTCTCAATGGAACTACGTGTATTAAGTCGTTTTCCTGAGCACCAGCCCTTAGAAACGCTTCTAACTAACGTGCAACAGGCCTTCTAAGCCTGTAATATGCCTTTTACAGCCTAATAGAGAGCTACACGTAAATCAAGTGGTTCCACGTGCCCATATGTGGCATCGGTCTAGTCCTTTCAGTCTCAATGAACTACGAATGTATTAATCGTTTTCCTGAGCACCAGGCCCTTAAAACGCTTCTAACTACGTGGACAGGCCTTCTAAGCCTGTAATATGGCCTTTTACAGCCTAATAAGGAGTCTACACGTAAATCACGCGGTTCCACGTGCCCAGACAGGTGGCCATCGGTTCTAGTCCTTTCAGTCTCAATGGACTACGATGTATTAAGTCGTTTTCCTGAGCACCAGGCCCTTAGAACGCTTCTACTACGTGCACAGGCCATATAAGCCTGTAATATGGCCTTTTACAGCCTAATAAAGAGCCTACACGTAAATCACGTGGTTCCACGTGCCCAGACAGGTGGCCCATCGGTCTAGTCCTTTCAGTCTCAATGGACTACGATGTATTAAGTCGTTTTTCCTGAGCGCCAGGCCCTTAGAACGCTTCTAACTACGCTGGACAGGCCTTCTAAGCCTGTAATATGGCCTTTTACAGCCTAATAAGGAGTCTACACCTAAATCCGTGGTTCCACGTGCCCAGACAGGTGGCCATCGGTCTAGTCCTTTCAGTCTCAATGGACTACGATGTTTAAGTCGTTTTCCTGAGCACCAGGCCCTTAGAACGCTTCTAAATACGTGCACAGGCCCTTCTAAGCCTGTAATATGGCCTTTTACAGCCTAATAAAGAGTCTACACGTAAATCACGCGGTTCCACGTGCCCAGACAGGTGCCCATCGGTCTAGTCCTTTCAGTCTCAATGGACTACGATGTATTAAGTCGTTTTCCTGAGCACCAGGCCCTTAGAACGCTTCTAACTACGTGCACAGGCCTTCTAAGCCTGTAATATGGCCTTTTACAGCCTAATAAAGAGCCTAACACGTAAATCACGCGGTTTCCACGTGCCCAGACAGGTTGGCATCGTCTAGTCCTTTCAGTCTCAAATGGACTACGATGTATTAAGTCGTTTTCCTGAGCACCAGGCCCTTAGAACGCTTCTAACTACGTGCACAGGCCTTCTAAGCCTGTAATATGGCCTTTTACAGCCTAATAAAGAGCCTACACGTAAATCACGTGGTTCCACGTGCCCAGACAGGTGGCCATCGGTCTAGTCCTTTCAGTCTCAATGGACTACGATGTATTAAGTCGTTTTCCTGAGCACCAGGCCCTTAGAACGCTTCTAACTACGTGCACAGGCCTTCTAAGCCTGTAATATGGCCTTTTACAGCCTAATAAAGAGCCTACACGTAAATCACGTGGTTCCACGTGCCCAGACAGGTGGCCATCGGTCTAGTCCTTTCAGTCTCAATGGACTACGATGTATTAAGTCGTTTTCCTGAGCACCAGGCCCTTAGAACGCTTCTAACTACGTGCACAGGCCTTCTAAGCCTGTAATATGGCCTTTTACAGCCTAATAAAGAGCTACACGTAAATCACGTGGTTCCACGTGCCCAGACAGGTGGCCATCGGTCTAGTCCTTTCAGTCTCAATGGACTACGATGTATTAAGTCGTTTTCCTGAGCACCAGGCCCTTAGAACGCTTCTAACTACGTGCACAGGCCTTCTAAGCCTGTAATATGGCCTTTTACAGCCTAATAAGAGTCTAACACGTAAATCACGTGGTTCCACGTGCCCAGACAGGTGGCCATCGTCTAGTCCTTTCAGTCTCAATGGACTACGATGTATTAAGTCGTTTTCCTGAGCACCAGGCCCTTAGAACGCTTCTAACTACGTGCACAGGCCATTCTAAGCCTGTAATATGGCCTTTTACAGCCTAATAAAGAGCCTACACGTAAATCACGTGGTTCCACGTGCCCAGACAGGTGGCCATCGGTCTAGTCCTTTCAGTCTCAATGGACTACGATGTATTAAGTCGTTTTCCTGAGCACCAGGCCCTTAGAACGCTTCTAACTACGTGGCCTTCTAAGCCTGTAATATGGCCTTTTACAGCCTAATAAAGAGTCTACACGTAAATCACGTGGTTCCACGTGCCCAGACAGGTGGCCATCGGTCTAGTCCTTTCAGTCTCAATGGACTACGATGTATTAAGTCGTTTTCCTGAGCACCAGGCCCTTAGAACGCTTCTAACTACGTGCACAGGCCTTCTAAGCCTGTAATATGGCCTTTTACAGCCTAATAAAGAGCCTACACGTAAATCACGTGGTTCCACGTGCCCAGACAGGTGGCCATCGGTCTAGTCCTTTCAGTCTCAATGGACTACGATGTATTAAGTCGTTTTCCTGAGCACCAGGCCCTTAGAACGCTTCTAACTACGTGCACAGGCCTTCTAAGCCTGTAATATGGCCTTTTACAGCCTAATAAAGAGTCTACACCTAAATCACGCGGTTCCACGTGCCCAGACAGGTGGCCATCGGTCTAGTCTTTCAGTCTCAATGGACTACGATGTATTAAGTCGTTTTCCTGAGCACCAGGCCCTTAGAACGCTTCTAACTACGTGCACAGGCCTTCTAAGCCTGTAATATGGCCTTTTACAGCCTAATAAAGAGTCTACACGTAAATCACGTGGTTCCACGTGCCCAGACAGGTGGCCATCGGTCCTAGTCCTTTCAGTCTCAATGGACTACGATGTATTAAGTCGTTTTCCTGAGCGCCAGGCCCTTAGAACGCTTCTAACTACGTGGACAGGCCTTCTAAGCCTGTAATATGGCCTTTACAGCCTAATAAAGAGCCTACACGTAAATCACGTGGTTCCACGTGCCCAGACAGGTGGCCATCGGTCTAGTCCTTTCAGTCTCAATGGACTACGATGTATTAAGTCGTTTTCCTGAGCACCAGGCCCTTAGAACGCTTCTAACTACGTGCACAGGCCTTCTAAGCCTGTAATATGGCCTTTTACAGCCTAATAAAGAGCCTACACGTAAATCACGTGGTTCCACGTGCCCAGACAGGTGGCCATCGGTCTAGTCCTTTCAGTCTCAATGGACTACGATGTATTAAGTCGTTTTTCCCTGAGCACCAGGCCCTTAGAACGCTTCTAACTACGTGCACAGGCCTTCTAAGCCTGTAATATGGCCTTTTACAGCCTAATAAAGAGCCTACACGTAAATCACGTGGTTCCACGTGCCCAGACAGGTGGCCATCGGTCTAGTCCTTTCAGTCTCAATGGACTACGATGTATTAAGTCGTTTTCCTGAGCACCAGGCCCTTAGAACGCTTCTAACTACGTGCACAAGCCTTCTAAGCCTGTAATATGGCCTTTTACAGCCTAATAAAGAGTCTACACGTAAATCACGTGGTTCCACGTGCCCAGACAGGTGGCCATCGGTCTAGTCCTTTCAGTCTCAATGGACTACGATGTATTAAGTCGTTTTCCTGAGCGCCAGGCCCTTAGAACGCTTCTAACTACGTGGACAGGCCTTCTAAGCCTGTAATATGGCCTTTTACAGCCTAATAAAGAGTCTACACGTAAATCACGTGGTTCCACGTGCCCAGACAGGTGGCCATCGGTCTAGTCCTTTCAGTCTCAATGGACTACGATGTATTAAGTCGTTTTCCTGAGCACCAGGCCCTTAGAACGCTTCTAACTACGTGCACAGGCCTTCTAAGCCTGTAATATGGCCTTTTACAGCCTAATAAAGAGCCTACACCTAAATCACGTGGTTCCACGTGCCCAGACAGGTGGCCATCGGTCTAGTCCTTTCAGTCTCAATGGACTACGATGTATTAAGTCGTTTTCCTGAGCACCAGGCCCTTAGAACGCTTCTAACTACGTGCACAGGCCTTCTAAGCCTGTAATATGGCCTTTTACAGCCTAATAAAGAGCCTACACCTAAATCACGCGGTTCCACGTGCCCAGACAGGTGGCCATCGGTCTAGTCCTTTCAGTCTCAATGGACTACGATGTATTAAGTCGTTTTCCTGAGCACCAGGCCCTTAGAACGCTTCTAACTACGTGCACAGGCCTTCTAAGCCTGTAATATGGCCTTTTACAGCCTAATAAAGAGCCTACACGTAAATCACGTGGTTCCACGTGCCCAGACAGGTGGCCATCGGTCTAGTCCTTTCAGTCTCAATGGACTACGATGTATTAAGTCGTTTTCCTGAGCGCCAGGCCCTTAGAACGCTTCTAACTACGTGCACAGGCCTTCTAAGCCTGTAATATGGCCTTTTACAGCCTAATAAAGAGCCTACACGTAAATCACGCGGTTCCACGTGCCCAGACAGGTGGCCATCGGTCTAGTCCTTTCAGTCTCAATGGACTACGATGTATTAAGTCGTTTTCCTGAGCGCCAGGCCCTTAGAACGCTTCTAACTACGTGCACAGGCCTTCTAAGCCTGTAATATGGCCTTTTACAGCCTAATAAAGAGCCTACACCTAAATCACGTGGTTCCACGTGCCCAGACAGGTGGCCATCGGTCTAGTCCTTTCAGTCTCAATGGACTACGATGTATTAAGTCGTTTTCCTGAGCGCCAGGCCCTTAGAACGCTTCTAACTACGTGCACAGGCCTTCTAAGCCTGTAATATGGCCTTTTACAGCCTAATAAAGAGCCTACACGTAAATCACGTGGTTCCACGTGCCCAGACAGGTGGCCATCGGTCTAGTCCTTTCAGTCTCAATGGACTACGATGTATTAAGTCGTTTTCCTGAGCACCAGGCCCTTAGAACGCTTCTAACTACGTGGACAGGCCTTCTAAGCCTGTAATATGGCCTTTTACAGCCTAATAAAGAGCCTACACGTAAATCACGTGGTTCCACGTGCCCAGACAGGTGGCCATCGGTCTAGTCCTTTCAGTCTCAATGGACTACGATGTATTAAGTCGTTTTCCTGAGCACCAGGCCCTTAGAACGCTTCTAACTACGTGCACAGGCCTTCTAAGCCTGTAATATGGCCTTTTACAGCCTAATAAGAGCCTACACGTAAATCACGTGGTTCCACGTGCCCAGACAGGTGGCCATCGGTCTAGTCCTTTCAGTCTCAATGGACTACGATGTATTAAGTCGTTTTCCTGAGCGCCAGGCCCTTAGAACGCTTCTAACTACGTGCACAGGCCTTCTAAGCCTGTAATATGGCCTTTTACAGCCTAATAAGAGCCTACACGTAAATCACGTGGTTCCACGTGCCCAGACAGGTGGCCATCGGTCTAGTCCTTTCAGTCTCAATGGACTACGATGTATTAAGTCGTTTTCCTGAGCACCAGGCCCTTAGAACGCTTCTAACTACGTGCACAGGCCTTCTAAGCCTGTAATATGGCCTTTTACAGCCTAATAAAGAGCCTACACGTAAATCACGCGGTTCCACGTGCCCAGACAGGTGGCCATCGGTCTAGTCCTTTCAGTCTCAATGGACTACGATGTATTAAGTCGTTTTCCTGAGCACCAGGCCCTTAGAACGCTTCTAACTACGTGCACAGGCCTTCTAAGCCTGTAATATGGCCTTTTACAGCCTAATAAAGAGCCTACACGTAAATCACGTGGTTCCACGTGCCCAGACAGGTGGCCATCGGTCTAGTCCTTTCAGTCTCAATGGACTACGATGTATTAAGTCGTTTTCCTGAGCGCCAGGCCCTTAGAACGCTTCTAACTACGTGCACAGGCCTTCTAAGCCTGTAATATGGCCTTTTACAGCCTAATAAGGAGTCTACACCTAAATCACGTGGTTCCACGTGCCCAGACAGGTGGCCATCGGTCTAGTCCTTTCAGTCTCAATGGACTACGATGTATTAAGTCGTTTTCCTGAGCACCAGGCCCTTAGAACGCTTCTAACTACGTGCACAGGCCTTCTAAGCCTGTAATATGGCCTTTTACAGCCTAATAAAGAGCCTACACGTAATCACGTGGTTCCACGTGCCCAGACAGGTGGCCATCGGTCTAGTCCTTTCAGTCTCAATGGACTACGATGTATTAAGTCGTTTTCCTGAGCGCCAGGCCCTTAGAACGCTTCTAACTACGTGGACAGGCCTTCTAAGCCTGTAATATGGCCTTTTACAGCCTAATAAAGAGCCTACACGTAAATCACGCGGTTCCACGTGCCCAGACAGGTGGCCATCGGTCTAGTCCTTTCAGTCCTCAATGGACTACGATGTATTAAGTCGTTTTCCTGAGCACCAGGCCCTTAGAACGCTTCTAACTACGTGCACAGGCCTTCTAAGCCTGTAATATGGCCTTTTACAGCCTAATAAAGAGCCTACACCTAAATCACGCGGTTCCACGTGCCCAGACAGGTGGCCATCGGTCTAGTCCTTTCAGTCTCAATGGACTACGATGTATTAAGTCGTTTTCCTGAGCACCAGGCCCTTAGAACGCTTCTAACTACGTGCACAGGCCTTCTAAGCCTGTAATATGGCCTTTTACAGCCTAATAAAGAGCCTACACGTAAATCACGTGGTTCCACGTGCCCAGACAGGTGGCCATCGGTCTAGTCCTTTCAGTCTCAATGGACTACGATGTATTAAGTCGTTTTCCTGAGCACCAGGCCCTTAGAACGCTTCTAACTACGTGCACAGGCCTTCTAAGCCTGTAATATGGCCTTTTACAGCCTAATAAAGAGCCTACACGTAAATCACGCGGTTCCACGTGCCCAGACAGGTGGCCATCGGTCTAGTCCTTTCAGTCTCAATGGACTACGATGTATTAAGTCGTTTTCCTGAGCACCAGGCCCTTAGAACGCTTCTAACTACGTGCACAGGCCTTCTAAGCCTGTAATATGGCCTTTTACAGCCTAATAAAGAGCCTACACGTAAATCACGTGGTTCCACGTGCCCAGACAGGTGGCCATCGGTCTAGTCCTTTCAGTCTCAATGGACTACGATGTATTAAGTCGTTTTCCTGAGCACCAGGCCCTTAGAACGCTTCTAACTACGTGCACAGGCCTTCTAAGCCTGTAATATGGCCTTTTACAGCCTAATAAAGAGCCTACACGTAAATCACGTGGTTCCACGTGCCCAGACAGATGGCCATCGGTCTAGTCCTTTCAGTCTCAATGGACTACGATGTATTAAGTCGTTTTCCTGAGCACCAGGCCCTTAGAACGCTTCTAACTACGTGCACAGGCCATTCTAAGCCTGTAATATGGCCTTTTACAGCCTAATAAAGAGCCTACACGTAAATCACGTGGTTCCACGTGCCCAGACAGGTGGCCATCGTCTAGTCCTTTCAGTCTCAATGGACTACGATGTATTAAGTCGTTTTCCTGAGCACCAGGCCCTTAGAACGCTTCTAACTACGTGCACAGGCCTTCTAAGCCTGTAATATGGCCTTTTACAGCCTAATAAAGAGTCTACACGTAAATCACGTGGTTCCACGTGCCCAGACAGGTGGCCATCGGTCTAGTCCTTTCAGTCTCAATGGACTACGATGTATTAAGTCGTTTTCCTGAGCACCAGGCCTTAGAACGCTTCTAACTACGTGCACAGGCCTTCTAAGCCTGTAATATGGCCTTTTACAGCCTAATAAAGAGTCTACACGTAAATCACGCGGTTCCACGTGCCCAGACAGGTGGCCATCGGTCTAGTCCTTTCAGTCTCAATGGACTACGATGTATTAAGTCGTTTTCCTGAGCACCAGGCCCTTAGAACGCTTCTAACTACGTGCACAGGCCTTCTAAGCCTGTAATATGGCCTTTTACAGCCTAATAAAGAGCCTACACCTAAATCACGCGGTTCCACGTGCCCAGACAGGTGGCCATCGGTCTAGTCCTTTCAGTCTCAATGGACTACGATGTATTAAGTCGTTTTCCTGAGCACCAGGCCCTTAGAACGCTTCTAACTACGTGCACAGGCCTTCTAAGCCTGTAATATGGCCTTTTACAGCCTAATAAAGAGCCTACACCTAAATCACGTGGTTCCACGTGCCCAGACAGGTGGCCATCGGTCTAGTCCTTTCAGTCTCAATGGACTACGATGTATTAAGTCGTTTTCCTGAGCACCAGGCCCTTAGAACGCTTCTAACTACGTGCACAGGCCTTCTAAGCCTGTAATATGGCCTTTTACAGCCTAATAAAGAGCCTACACGTAAATCACGTGGTTCCACGTGCCCAGACAGGTGGCCATCGGTCTAGTCCTTTCAGTCTCAATGGACTACGATGTATTAAGTCGTTTTCCTGAGCGCCAGGCCCTTAGAACGCTTCTAACTACGTGCACAGGCCTTCTAAGCCTGTAATATGGCCTTTTACAGCCTAATAAAGAGCCTACACGTAAATCACGTGGTTCCACGTGCCCAGACAGGTGGCCATCGGTCTAGTCCTTTCAGTCTCAATGGACTACGATGTATTAAGTCGTTTTCCTGAGCACCAGGCCCTTAGAACGCTTCTAACTACGTGCACAGGCCTTCTAAGCCTGTAATATGGCCTTTTACAGCCTAATAAGAGTCTACACGTAAATCACGTGGTTCCACGTGCCCAGACAGGTGGCCATCGGTCTAGTCCTTTCAGTCTCAATGGACTACGATGTATTAAGTCGTTTTCCTGAGCACCAGGCCCTTAGAACGCTTCTAACTACGTGCACAGGCCTTCTAAGCCTGTAATATGGCCTTTTACAGCCTAATAAAGAGTCTACACGTAAATCACGTGGTTCCACGTGCCCAGACAGGTGGCCATCGGTCTAGTCCTTTCAGTCTCAATGGACTACGATGTATTAAGTCGTTTTCCTGAGCGCCAGGCCCTTAGAACGCTTCTAACTACGTGCACAGGCCTTCTAAGCCTGTAATATGGCCTTTTACAGCCTAATAAAGAGCCTACACCTAAATCACGCGGTTCCACGTGCCCAGACAGGTGGCCATCGGTCTAGTCCTTTCAGTCTCAATGGACTACGATGTATTAAGTCGTTTTCCTGAGCACCAGGCCCTTAGAACGCTTCTAACTACGTGCACAGGCCTTCTAAGCCTGTAATATGGCCTTTTACAGCCTAATAAAGAGCCTACACCTAAATCACGTGGTTCCACGTGCCCAGACAGGTGGCCATCGGTCTAGTCCTTTCAGTCTCAATGGACTACGATGTATTAAGTCGTTTTCCTGAGCACCAGGCCCTTAGAACGCTTCTAACTACGTGCACAGGCCTTCTAAGCCTGTAATATGGCCTTTTACAGCCTAATAAAGAGCCTACACGTAAATCACGCGGTTCCACGTGCCCAGACAGGTGGCCATCGGTCTAGTCCTTTCAGTCTCAATGGACTACGATGTATTAAGTCGTTTTCCTGAGCACCAGGCCCTTAGAACGCTTCTAACTACGTGCACAGGCCTTCTAAGCCTGTAATATGGCCTTTTACAGCCTAATAAAGAGCCTACACGTAAATCACGTGGTTCCACGTGCCCAGACAGGTGGCCATCGGTCTAGTCCTTTCAGTCTCAATGGACTACGATGTATTAAGTCGTTTTCCTGAGCACCAGGCCCTTAGAACGCTTCTAACTACGTGCACAGGCCTTCTAAGCCTGTAATATGGCCTTTTACAGCCTAATAAAGAGCCTACACGTAAATCACGTGGTTCCACGTGCCCAGACAGGTGGCCATCGGTCTAGTCCTTTCAGTCTCAATGGACTACGATGTATTAAGTCGTTTTCCTGAGCACCAGGCCCTTAGAACGCTTCTAACTACGTGCACAGGCCTTCTAAGCCTGTAATATGGCCTTTTACAGCCTAATAAAGAGCCTACACGTAAATCACGTGGTTCCACGTGCCCAGACAGGTGGCCATCGGTCTAGTCCTTTCAGTCTCAATGGACTACGATGTATTAAGTCGTTTTCCTGAGCGCCAGGCCCTTAGAACGCTTCTAACTACGTGCACAGGCCTTCTAAGCCTGTAATATGGCCTTTTACAGCCTAATAAAGAGCCTACACCTAAATCACGCGGTTCCACGTGCCCAGACAGGTGGCCATCGGTCTAGTCCTTTCAGTCTCAATGGACTACGATGTATTAAGTCGTTTTCCTGAGCACCAGGCCCTTAGAACGCTTCTAACTACGTGCACAGGCCTTCTAAGCCTGTAATATGGCCTTTTACAGCCTAATAAAGAGCCTACACGTAAATCACGTGGTTCCACGTGCCCAGACAGGTGGCCATCGGTCTAGTCCTTTCAGTCTCAATGGACTACGATGTATTAAGTCGTTTTCCTGAGCGCCAGGCCCTTAGAACGCTTCTAACTACGTGCACAGGCCTTCTAAGCCTGTAATATGGCCTTTTACAGCCTAATAAAGAGCCTACACCTAAATCACGTGGTTCCACGTGCCCAGACAGGTGGCCATCGGTCTAGTCCTTTCAGTCTCAATGGACTACGATGTATTAAGTCGTTTTCCTGAGCACCAGGCCCTTAGAACGCTTCTAACTACGTGCACAGGCCTTCTAAGCCTGTAATATGGCCTTTTACAGCCTAATAAAGAGTCTACACGTAAATCACGTGGTTCCACGTGCCCAGACAGGTGGCCATCGGTCTAGTCCTTTCAGTCTCAATGGACTACGATGTATTAAGTCGTTTTCCTGAGCGCCAGGCCCTTAGAACGCTTCTAACTACGTGCACAGGCCTTCTAAGCCTGTAATATGGCCTTTTACAGCCTAATAAAGAGTCTACACGTAAATCACGTGGTTCCACGTGCCCAGACAGGTGGCCATCGGTCTAGTCCTTTCAGTCTCAATGGACTACGATGTATTAAGTCGTTTTCCTGAGCGCCAGGCCCTTAGAACGCTTCTAACTACGTGCACAGGCCTTCTAAGCCTGTAATATGGCCTTTTACAGCCTAATAAAGAGCCTACACCTAAATCACGTGGTTCCACGTGCCCAGACAGGTGGCCATCGGTCTAGTCCTTTCAGTCTCAATGGACTACGATGTATTAAGTCGTTTTCCTGAGCACCAGGCCCTTAGAACGCTTCTAACTACGTGCACAGGCCTTCTAAGCCTGTAATATGGCCTTTTACAGCCTAATAAAGAGCCTACACCTAAATCACGTGGTTCCACGTGCCCAGACAGGTGGCCATCGGTCTAGTCCTTTCAGTCTCAATGGACTACGATGTATTAAGTCGTTTTCCTGAGCACCAGGCCCTTAGAACGCTTCTAACTACGTGCACAGGCCTTCTAAGCCTGTAATATGGCCTTTTACAGCCTAATAAAGAGTCTACACGTAAATCACGTGGTTCCACGTGCCCAGACAGGTGGCCATCGGTCTAGTCCTTTCAGTCTCAATGGACTACGATGTATTAAGTCGTTTTCCTGAGCGCCAGGCCCTTAGAACGCTTCTAACTACGTGCACAGGCCTTCTAAGCCTGTAATATGGCCTTTTACAGCCTAATAAAGAGCCTACACGTAAATCACGTGGTTCCACGTGCCCAGACAGGTGGCCATCGGTCTAGTCCTTTCAGTCTCAATGGACTACGATGTATTAAGTCGTTTTCCTGAGCACCAGGCCCTTAGAACGCTTCTAACTACGTGCACAGGCCTTCTAAGCCTGTAATATGGCCTTTTACAGCCTAATAAAGAGCCTACACGTAAATCACGTGGTTCCACGTGCCCAGACAGGTGGCCATCGGTCTAGTCCTTTCAGTCTCAATGGACTACGATGTATTAAGTCGTTTTCCTGAGCACCAGGCCCTTAGAACGCTTCTAACTACGTGCACAGGCCTTCTAAGCCTGTAATATGGCCTTTTACAGCCTAATAAAGAGCCTACACCTAAATCACGTGGTTCCACGTGCCCAGACAGGTGGCCATCGGTCTAGTCCTTTCAGTCTCAATGGACTACGATGTATTAAGTCGTTTTCCTGAGCACCAGGCCCTTAGAACGCTTCTAACTACGTGCACAGGCCTTCTAAGCCTGTAATATGGCCTTTTACAGCCTAATAAAGAGCCTACACGTAAATCACGTGGTTCCACGTGCCCAGACAGGTGGCCATCGGTCTAGTCCTTTCAGTCTCAATGGACTACGATGTATTAAGTCGTTTTCCTGAGCACCAGGCCCTTAGAACGCTTCTAACTACGTGCACAGGCCTTCTAAGCCTGTAATATGGCCTTTTACAGCCTAATAAAGAGCCTACACGTAAATCACGTGGTTCCACGTGCCCAGACAGGTGGCCATCGGTCTAGTCCTTTCAGTCTCAATGGACTACGATGTATTAAGTCGTTTTCCTGAGCACCAGGCCCTTAGAACGCTTCTAACTACGTGCACAGGCCTTCTAAGCCTGTAATATGGCCTTTTACAGCCTAATAAAGAGCCTACACCTAAATCACGCGGTTCCACGTGCCCAGACAGGTGGCCATCGGTCTAGTCCTTTCAGTCTCAATGGACTACGATGTATTAAGTCGTTTTCCTGAGCGCCAGGCCCTTAGAACGCTTCTAACTACGTGCACAGGCCTTCTAAGCCTGTAATATGGCCTTTTACAGCCTAATAAAGAGCCTACACGTAAATCACGCGGTTCCACGTGCCCAGACAGGTGGCCATCGGTCTAGTCCTTTCAGTCTCAATGGACTACGATGTATTAAGTCGTTTTCCTGAGCACCAGGCCCTTAGAACGCTTCTAACTACGTGCACAGGCCTTCTAAGCCTGTAATATGGCCTTTTACAGCCTAATAAAGAGCCTACACCTAAATCACGCGGTTCCACGTGCCCAGACAGGTGGCCATCGGTCTAGTCCTTTCAGTCTCAATGGACTACGATGTATTAAGTCGTTTTCCTGAGCACCAGGCCCTTAGAACGCTTCTAACTACGTGCACAGGCCTTCTAAGCCTGTAATATGGCCTTTTACAGCCTAATAAAGAGCCTACACGTAAATCACGTGGTTCCACGTGCCCAGACAGGTGGCCATCGGTCTAGTCCTTTCAGTCTCAATGGACTACGATGTATTAAGTCGTTTTCCTGAGCACCAGGCCCTTAGAACGCTTCTAACTACGTGCACAGGCCTTCTAAGCCTGTAATATGGCCTTTTACAGCCTAATAAAGAGCCTACACGTAAATCACGTGGTTCCACGTGCCCAGACAGGTGGCCATCGGTCTAGTCCTTTCAGTCTCAATGGACTACGATGTATTAAGTCGTTTTCCTGAGCGCCAGGCCCTTAGAACGCTTCTAACTACGTGCACAGGCCTTCTAAGCCTGTAATATGGCCTTTTACAGCCTAATAAAGAGCCTACACCTAAATCACGCGGTTCCACGTGCCCAGACAGGTGGCCATCGGTCTAGTCCTTTCAGTCTCAATGGACTACGATGTATTAAGTCGTTTTCCTGAGCACCAGGCCCTTAGAACGCTTCTAACTACGTGCACAGGCCTTCTAAGCCTGTAATATGGCCTTTTACAGCCTAATAAAGAGCCTACACGTAAATCACGTGGTTCCACGTGCCCAGACAGGTGGCCATCGGTCTAGTCCTTTCAGTCTCAATGGACTACGATGTATTAAGTCGTTTTCCTGAGCACCAGGCCCTTAGAACGCTTCTAACTACGTGCACAGGCCTTCTAAGCCTGTAATATGGCCTTTTACAGCCTAATAAAGAGCCTACACGTAAATCACGTGGTTCCACGTGCCCAGACAGGTGGCCATCGGTCTAGTCCTTTCAGTCTCAATGGACTACGATGTATTAAGTCGTTTTCCTGAGCACCAGGCCCTTAGAACGCTTCTAACTACGTGCACAGGCCTTCTAAGCCTGTAATATGGCCTTTTACAGCCTAATAAAGAGCCTACACGTAAATCACGTGGTTCCACGTGCCCAGACAGGTGGCCATCGGTCTAGTCCTTTCAGTCTCAATGGACTACGATGTATTAAGTCGTTTTCCTGAGCACCAGGCCCTTAGAACGCTTCTAACTACGTGCACAGGCCTTCTAAGCCTGTAATATGGCCTTTTACAGCCTAATAAAGAGCCTACACGTAAATCACGTGGTTCCACGTGCCCAGACAGGTGGCCATCGGTCTAGTCCTTTCAGTCTCAATGGACTACGATGTATTAAGTCGTTTTCCTGAGCACCAGGCCCTTAGAACGCTTCTAACTACGTGCACAGGCCTTCTAAGCCTGTAATATGGCCTTTTACAGCCTAATAAAGAGCCTACACGTAAATCACGCGGTTCCACGTGCCCAGACAGGTGGCCATCGGTCTAGTCCTTTCAGTCTCAATGGACTACGATGTATTAAGTCGTTTTCCTGAGCGCCAGGCCCTTAGAACGCTTCTAACTACGTGCACAGGCCTTCTAAGCCTGTAATATGGCCTTTTACAGCCTAATAAAGAGCCTACACGTAAATCACGTGGTTCCACGTGCCCAGACAGGTGGCCATCGGTCTAGTCCTTTCAGTCTCAATGGACTACGATGTATTAAGTCGTTTTCCTGAGCACCAGGCCCTTAGAACGCTTCTAACTACGTGCACAGGCCTTCTAAGCCTGTAATATGGCCTTTTACAGCCTAATAAAGAGTCTACACGTAAATCACGTGGTTCCACGTGCCCAGACAGGTGGCCATCGGTCTAGTCCTTTCAGTCTCAATGGACTACGATGTATTAAGTCGTTTTCCTGAGCACCAGGCCCTTAGAACGCTTCTAACTACGTGCACAGGCCTTCTAAGCCTGTAATATGGCCTTTTACAGCCTAATAAAGAGTCTACACGTAAATCACGTGGTTCCACGTGCCCAGACAGGTGGCCATCGGTCTAGTCCTTTCAGTCTCAATGGACTACGATGTATTAAGTCGTTTTCCTGAGCGCCAGGCCCTTAGAACGCTTCTAACTACGTGCACAGGCCTTCTAAGCCTGTAATATGGCCTTTTACAGCCTAATAAAGAGCCTACACGTAAATCACGTGGTTCCACGTGCCCAGACAGGTGGCCATCGGTCTAGTCCTTTCAGTCTCAATGGACTACGATGTATTAAGTCGTTTTCCTGAGCGCCAGGCCCTTAGAACGCTTCTAACTACGTGCACAGGCCTTCTAAGCCTGTAATATGGCCTTTTACAGCCTAATAAAGAGCCTACACGTAAATCACGTGGTTCCACGTGCCCAGACAGGTGGCCATCGGTCTAGTCCTTTCAGTCTCAATGGACTACGATGTATTAAGTCGTTTTCCTGAGCACCAGGCCCTTAGAACGCTTCTAACTACGTGCACAGGCCTTCTAAGCCTGTAATATGGCCTTTTACAGCCTAATAAAGAGCCTACACGTAAATCACGTGGTTCCACGTGCCCAGACAGGTGGCCATCGGTCTAGTCCTTTCAGTCTCAATGGACTACGATGTATTAAGTCGTTTTCCTGAGCACCAGGCCCTTAGAACGCTTCTAACTACGTGCACAGGCCTTCTAAGCCTGTAATATGGCCTTTTACAGCCTAATAAAGAGCCTACACCTAAATCACGCGGTTCCACGTGCCCAGACAGGTGGCCATCGGTCTAGTCCTTTCAGTCTCAATGGACTACGATGTATTAAGTCGTTTTCCTGAGCACCAGGCCCTTAGAACGCTTCTAACTACGTGCACAGGCCTTCTAAGCCTGTAATATGGCCTTTTACAGCCTAATAAAGAGCCTACACGTAAATCACGTGGTTCCACGTGCCCAGACAGGTGGCCATCGGTCTAGTCCTTTCAGTCTCAATGGACTACGATGTATTAAGTCGTTTTCCTGAGCGCCAGGCCCTTAGAACGCTTCTAACTACGTGCACAGGCCTTCTAAGCCTGTAATATGGCCTTTTACAGCCTAATAAAGAGCCTACACCTAAATCACGCGGTTCCACGTGCCCAGACAGGTGGCCATCGGTCTAGTCCTTTCAGTCTCAATGGACTACGATGTATTAAGTCGTTTTCCTGAGCACCAGGCCCTTAGAACGCTTCTAACTACGTGCACAGGCCTTCTAAGCCTGTAATATGGCCTTTTACAGCCTAATAAAGAGCCTACACGTAAATCACGTGGTTCCACGTGCCCAGACAGGTGGCCATCGGTCTAGTCCTTTCAGTCTCAATGGACTACGATGTATTAAGTCGTTTTCCTGAGCGCCAGGCCCTTAGAACGCTTCTAACTACGTGCACAGGCCTTCTAAGCCTGTAATATGGCCTTTTACAGCCTAATAAAGAGCCTACACGTAAATCACGTGGTTCCACGTGCCCAGACAGGTGGCCATCGGTCTAGTCCTTTCAGTCTCAATGGACTACGATGTATTAAGTCGTTTTCCTGAGCACCAGGCCCTTAGAACGCTTCTAACTACGTGCACAGGCCTTCTAAGCCTGTAATATGGCCTTTTACAGCCTAATAAAGAGCCTACACGTAAATCACGCGGTTCCACGTGCCCAGACAGGTGGCCATCGGTCTAGTCCTTTCAGTCTCAATGGACTACGATGTATTAAGTCGTTTTCCTGAGCACCAGGCCCTTAGAACGCTTCTAACTACGTGCACAGGCCTTCTAAGCCTGTAATATGGCCTTTTACAGCCTAATAAAGAGCCTACACGTAAATCACGTGGTTCCACGTGCCCAGACAGGTGGCCATCGGTCTAGTCCTTTCAGTCTCAATGGACTACGATGTATTAAGTCGTTTTCCTGAGCGCCAGGCCCTTAGAACGCTTCTAACTACGTGCACAGGCCTTCTAAGCCTGTAATATGGCCTTTTACAGCCTAATAAAGAGCCTACACGTAAATCACGCGGTTCCACGTGCCCAGACAGGTGGCCATCGGTCTAGTCCTTTCAGTCTCAATGGACTACGATGTATTAAGTCGTTTTCCTGAGCACCAGGCCCTTAGAACGCTTCTAACTACGTGCACAGGCCTTCTAAGCCTGTAATATGGCCTTTTACAGCCTAATAAAGAGTCTACACGTAAATCACGCGGTTCCACGTGCCCAGACAGGTGGCCATCGGTCTAGTCCTTTCAGTCTCAATGGACTACGATGTATTAAGTCGTTTTCCTGAGCACCAGGCCCTTAGAACGCTTCTAACTACGTGCACAGGCCTTCTAAGCCTGTAATATGGCCTTTTACAGCCTAATAAAGAGTCTACACGTAAATCACGTGGTTCCACGTGCCCAGACAGGTGGCCATCGGTCTAGTCCTTTCAGTCTCAATGGACTACGATGTATTAAGTCGTTTTCCTGAGCACCAGGCCCTTAGAACGCTTCTAACTACGTGCACAGGCCTTCTAAGCCTGTAATATGGCCTTTTACAGCCTAATAAAGAGCCTACACGTAAATCACGTGGTTCCACGTGCCCAGACAGGTGGCCATCGGTCTAGTCCTTTCAGTCTCAATGGACTACGATGTATTAAGTCGTTTTCCTGAGCACCAGGCCCTTAGAACGCTTCTAACTACGTGCACAGGCCTTCTAAGCCTGTAATATGGCCTTTTACAGCCTAATAAAGAGCCTACACGTAAATCACGTGGTTCCACGTGCCCAGACAGGTGGCCATCGGTCTAGTCCTTTCAGTCTCAATGGACTACGATGTATTAAGTCGTTTTCCTGAGCACCAGGCCCTTAGAACGCTTCTAACTACGTGCACAGGCCTTCTAAGCCTGTAATATGGCCTTTTACAGCCTAATAAAGAGTCTACACGTAAATCACGTGGTTCCACGTGCCCAGACAGGTGGCCATCGGTCTAGTCCTTTCAGTCTCAATGGACTACGATGTATTAAGTCGTTTTCCTGAGCGCCAGGCCCTTAGAACGCTTCTAACTACGTGGACAGGCCTTCTAAGCCTGTAATATGGCCTTTTACAGCCTAATAAAGGAGTCTACACCTAAATCACGCGGTTCCACGTGCCCAGACAGGTGGCCATCGGTCTAGTCCTTTCAGTCTCAATGGACTACGATGTATTAAGTCGTTTTCCTGAGCACCAGGCCCTTAGAACGCTTCTAACTACGTGCACAGGCCTTCTAAGCCTGTAATATGGCCTTTTACAGCCTAATAAAGAGTCTACACGTAAATCACGTGGTTCCACGTGCCCAGACAGGTGGCCATCGGTCTAGTCCTTTCAGTCTCAATGGACTACGATGTATTAAGTCGTTTTCCTGAGCACCAGGCCCTTAGAACGCTTCTAACTACGTGCACAGGCCTTCTAAGCCTGTAATATGGCCTTTTACAGCCTAATAAAGAGCCTACACCTAAATCACGCGGTTCCACGTGCCCAGACAGGTGGCCATCGGTCTAGTCCTTTCAGTCTCAATGGACTACGATGTATTAAGTCGTTTTCCTGAGCACCAGGCCCTTAGAACGCTTCTAACTACGTGCACAGGCCTTCTAAGCCTGTAATATGGCCTTTTACAGCCTAATAAAGAGTCTACACGTAAATCACGTGGTTCCACGTGCCCAGACAGGTGGCCATCGGTCTAGTCCTTTCAGTCTCAATGGACTACGATGTATTAAGTCGTTTTCCTGAGCGCCAGGCCCTTAGAACGCTTCTAACTACGTGCACAGGCCTTCTAAGCCTGTAATATGGCCTTTTACAGCCTAATAAAGAGCCTACACGTAAATCACGCGGTTCCACGTGCCCAGACAGGTGGCCATCGGTCTAGTCCTTTCAGTCTCAATGGACTACGATGTATTAAGTCGTTTTCCTGAGCACCAGGCCCTTAGAACGCTTCTAACTACGTGCACAGGCCTTCTAAGCCTGTAATATGGCCTTTTACAGCCTAATAAAGAGCCTACACCTAAATCACGTGGTTCCACGTGCCCAGACAGGTGGCCATCGGTCTAGTCCTTTCAGTCTCAATGGACTACGATGTATTAAGTCGTTTTCCTGAGCACCAGGCCCTTAGAACGCTTCTAACTACGTGCACAGGCCTTCTAAGCCTGTAATATGGCCTTTTACAGCCTAATAAAGAGCCTACACCTAAATCACGTGGTTCCACGTGCCCAGACAGGTGGCCATCGGTCTAGTCCTTTCAGTCTCAATGGACTACGATGTATTAAGTCGTTTTCCTGAGCACCAGGCCCTTAGAACGCTTCTAACTACGTGCACAGGCCTTCTAAGCCTGTAATATGGCCTTTTACAGCCTAATAAAGAGCCTACACGTAAATCACGCGGTTCCACGTGCCCAGACAGGTGGCCATCGGTCTAGTCCTTTCAGTCTCAATGGACTACGATGTATTAAGTCGTTTTCCTGAGCACCAGGCCCTTAGAACGCTTCTAACTACGTGCACAGGCCTTCTAAGCCTGTAATATGGCCTTTTACAGCCTAATAAAGAGCCTACACCTAAATCACGGGTTCCACGTGCCCAGACAGGTGGCCATCGGTCTAGTCCTTTCAGTCTCAATGGACTACGATGTATTAAGTTGTTTTCCTGAGCACCAGGCCCTTAGAACGCTTCTAACTACGTGCACAGGCCTTCTAAGCCTGTAATATGGCCTTTTACAGCCTAATAAAGAGCCTACACGTAAATCACGCGGTTTCACGTGCCCAGACAGTGGCCATCGGTCTAGTCCTTTCAGTCTCAATGGACTACGATGTATTAAGATACGGTAACCCCCTTTGGGGTCATTTTTTTTAAAAAAATATTTTTTTTAATTTTGATTCTTTGGCATATTTTCCTGATATTTTTAAAAAAAGAATCACAAATATTTATTGTTAAGAGGGATAAAATGAGAAAAAATCTATTTTATCTTTTGTATTTGCAATAGTGTGCTCAAAGTTTAAAATTCCTTAAATATATTTATTCTGTATGATAATTAAAGAGAGTTATGCAGAACGAATAAAAAAGTGGCATCTCTACATATAACATAGGAAACGTTCAGACAGCTTTAATAATCTATACAAATTTATTATTAGTTAATTATATATGCCTTTTAATTTATTTATTTATTTATTTATTTTTTCGTTTTATCTTGGTATGTTATGTTATCCTGTTGTCTGTTTAACAATAACATAGACCCAAAGTTCTGCGAAAATACTTTGCCTTTAATATGAAATAAAATATTCATGAGTTATTAATTATTCATAACGTTTAAGTGGGGTGTAACATTTCTTCCTCATGATTTTTGCAGGTAAAAGCAAAGATCTTTGATTTGCTTTTCTCGACATAAAATTTTCAGTCGTAACGGTATATATTTTTGTCGACACTCCCCTCCATCTTGTCGAAATTGTACGAAAACAAGTTTGTTGCGATAATTATATCTTTGGCTACAGAACTTTTGCTTTTTTCTAACGCAGAAAGTGAGGAAATATCGAGTTATTGATCTATCAAGCTTAAAAAACCATAGTCATAAGAAAAAAAGATAGTCCTGGTGACAAACAATGGGCCTATTGTTTTTATGATTTTTGCAAGCAAATGAAGCTCGCACCCAGATCTCCGATCCTGCACAGAAGTTCAAAATGGCGTATAATTGCCTGTATGTTTTGGTTTGATTTCATAACAGTTGATGTTTATTCTAATATGCCTGGTGAAAATTGCGCAATATTTGGTTGTTCCACTTCCAGAAGACATAAGGATATAAATATTTTCAAAAGTTCCTTTGCCAAACAGTGATTTCAACAAGACATGGGGTGAGAAAATTGATCAACATCATAACAAAGGATCGTGTGATTGATAAGCAGCTGAGAAAGCGTATTGATACCTTTCAAGTTATATATTTGCGAACGTCATTTCTCGCCTGATCAATTTTAATGTTTACCCTACACGTAAGTCACTAAAAGAAGGGGAAATACCATATCTGAATCTTCCTAAAAAAATGTTTTCCAACTGTCATTATTAGTAGTGAAAGTCGTTCCAACCACGTCTATACAAAGAAGCGTGAGGAATTCCTAGTTAGCCACCATCTCCTTCCAAAATTTATAAAAGTTTTTTCTGATTGTGAACATCGTGAAACTTTCATTAAGTAAAAGTTGGCATGTTGATGTTCAGGAAACTTTAGTCATTGTTACATGTTTTACCACAGATCATATCCTACCAAAGTATGAAGTATTGTGACAGAGAGGCTGTTCCACCTTTTATGAAGTTATTTTGGGAGGAGCAACAAAAGTATGTGCAATCTTCTAGTCCACATAGTGTCAGATACCATCCTATGATCATCAAATACTGTCTGAATCTAGCTGCTAAATCTTCCTCTGCATATTCCGACTTGCGATTTGATAAAAACACTGGTTCTGGAATATTAGTCCTTCCCAGTTTGCGTACTTTGCAAGATTACCGAAACTACATTCACCCAACCAGAGGATTTAACTATCAAATTATTGAAGATTCTTTCTAAGAAAACAGCATTATTTTCAGCACCTGAGAGATTTGTCACCATACTATTTGACGAGATGAAGATACAGGAAGATTTGGTGTGGGATAAGTACACAGGTGAACTAATTGGTTTTGTGGACCTAGGTGATATTAGTACAAACTTTGCAACACTCAAAAAATGTAAAAGAATTAGCATCCCACGTCCTCGTTTTTCTTGTTAAAAGCATCGTAAAACCCATTGTCACTCAGTTTTGCGACATTTGCTACCACCGGTATTACCTCATTTCAGCTCATGCCTATTTTTTGGAAAGCAGTTTCCTATTTAGAGCCAAATAAATTTAAAAGTTATTGCTGCTACAGCTGATGGTGCTTCTCCAAACCATCGTTTTTTTAGAATGTACAAGTTATTATGTGGAGAGTCAGAAAAAAAATGTAGTGTATCATTCCATCAACCTATATGCTACAGATAAACGTTTTATATATTTTTTTGCTGATGTACCCCATCTCATTACAACAGCTCGCAATTGTCTGTCCAACTCTGGTTCTAGTAGAGCAACACGGTACATGTGGAACAGTGGGTTTTTTGTACTTTGGAGTCACATATCTCAGTTATATCATGAAGATCTTGAAAGTGGCTTAAAGTTAGTGCACAAGTTGACAAATGATCACATAAATTTGACACCTTATTCTAAAATGAGAGTCCGTTTGGCTGCACAAGTACTAAGTGAAACAGTTGGAAATGTAATTAATGAGTTTGGTCCACCTGAAGCAGCTGGCACTGCACAATTTTGCATCATGATGGATAAGTTTTTTGACTGCGTTAATGTTAAAAACACTGTTGACCATGAATTGAAGAGAAAACCATTTTTAAGACCATATGAATCTATCGATGATATCCGTTTCACCTGGCTGGACGATTTTCTCTCTTATTTCCAATTATATCCAGGCAAGATCGAATATGTTCATCTCTTGACAGACATATAAAGGATTACAAATAACTGTACATTCCTTTAAAGAAGTCTGTAAATTCTTACTTGAACATGGCGTACGTTATATTTTGACAGAAAGATTTTGCCAGGATGATTTAGAAAATTATTTTGGCAGACAACTTGCTATTGGATCACGCCGTGACAACCCGTCAGTGAGAGATGTAGGCTATAATGATAACACCATCAAAAGCCAATTTTCTGTACGACCAATTGCTGGAAATGTTTGTGCCTCAGGTAGTAGCAAATTTAACCTTATTGATGATAGTCCATTGCCAAAAAGAAAGAAAAACTCTCAATAGATGCTACATCCCGGACATGGATTAAAAACTGTCAAACCGGCTATTTTTATAGCCACAATTTAGAAAAAAAACATTACACTGGCTATCAATATTTTTGGTCACATTTTTTAGTCCCCTTTATACTGGGGACTGGAGGGTTCTAGCAGAAAACAAAAGTTTGTAGGTACACATGGTATTTACTTCACCTGGAACTTTTTTCAACTCTACAAATTAAAAAATATTTGGAAAAAAACTTGCAATCAGTGATTTATAAGTCACTGAGAATATTTGGCGTTATCGACAAAACCTGTGAATAACTGTCGTTCCTAATATTGGCACTCTAAGACAGGTTAGGCAAGAATTTGCCATTGATTTCTTAACAATAATAAAGTTTAAATAAACAATGTAAAAAATATATCAGGCACATAGAATAAAACATAAGTTAAAGCCAAAACATGTTTTTTGAAAATTTGTGGCTATAAAAATAGCCTTTTTGACAGTTTTTTTTAGTCCATGTCTAGGACTTGGCAAACATTTAATGTCCCAGTTCTTTAGTATTAGCTGTTTTCTTTAGTTCAACTCTCAAAGCACGTTTTTTTTAATTCTGTTTAGCAGCCTTGTGTTTTTCACGAATATCTTTAGCATATGAAAAGGTGCGAACTTTAGTAAACAATGTTAACATATGCTCCGACAAGTTTAAACTAACTTCTTCATCAACTTGTGGCTCCACTTCATAACAGGCACTCTTAAAATTAGATAAAATTGAAGGGTTTTCTAGCATCTTGTGGACTATGTTGTGACATACCAATTTGGTTTGGAAATTTAATAGTTGATAACCGAAATATTTGTTCACATTTAATGAAAACTGCTTGCATTTTTTTGTTTTACCCTCCACAAACCTCCACGATCACGAATATTAATATATGTCTGAGAATCATCGCTATCAACCTTTTTGTTAAAGTAGCCTTTGAAAATCGAAACCTAGAATGTAGCTTGTGAAGAATATATCCACCAAGATAATCTAAACTTTTGAGCTCTTTTTCTGAAATTTCTGCCAACCTGTAGGGTCTTTGGATGTATCTTTACCAATGCCTGATAAATGGGTCAACATATGATTTGCCACTTGTGCAAGTAAAATATTGCTAAATCGTGTTTCTTCAAATTTTGATGGTAGGCATATTTTCCTTCAACATGCCATAAAAATACATGTAAAAATCTTCAAGCCATCCCCAGAATATTTTTCAATCATTGGTCTGAACTTGTTCCATAGTTCAATAGCATCATCAGTTGAAAAATAAAACATTTTCTTTCGAGAACAAGCATCTAATATTTTCAGGGCAAACACAAATCTTTAAAAGCATGAATCAGCACACTCAGTTACAATTAATTTTAAAGTTAAGGGGTGAAATTTCTTCAAACATTGTTCTTCCTTTGACAGCTGTGGTATGGAAAATACTAGAGTCACAAGAATTTGTTGTGATGGTTTGCTGATGTATGTTTAACATTGCAATGCCTAGTAAGACCACGTTGTGATTTACAAATTATTTCGCAATGTTGACAACAATAAACAGCTTTATTTTTTTCGTTATCCATTACTTCAGTAACTACAGCGTTCACATCTGCAATAAAAATTGCATCATCGTCAAGAAAACCACCATCAAGTAACTGAAACAAGTCATCACGTTCGTCACCAGCTAAGTAATCTTCCTGTGCTGAAGCCGCCATGTTTAACTTCGTGCAATATCGGAGGGTCGTCCTACCTAAGTTAAGGATATATTGCGTAAACAATGTCGGTGGTCGTTGCCTCTAGACTATCTTTTTTTCTTATGACTATGTAAAAACAGATAAATCAGTCAGAAAACAGCTATTATAACACAAAAGATGCTATATTTTCGGAACCACGTGTTGTTTTGAGTAAAAAAAACAAAGTTTTTTAGAGCTGAATAAGAGCTTCGTAATCATATTTTTTTCAACGAACAAAAATTTTACTGAGGGGAGTGTTCGACAAAATGAACTGGAAGGGTGAATTTTTGAATATAATTTTTTTTCTCCTTTTTGGATTTTTTTTATGGAAATATTTTATCATCACTCCAGAGATAATTTATTTGGCTTTCAGAATATATATATTTGTTAGGGTTAATATAGCGAGCAGAGGAGATATTTTAAATATACTGAGTATGTGTCTCAGGGGGTTACTGTATCCTTAAGTCGTTTTCCTGAGCACCAGGCCCTTAGAACGCTTCTAACTACGTGCACAGGCCTTCTAAGCCTGTAATATGGCCTTTTACAGCCTAATAAGGAATCTACACCTAAATCACGCGGTTCCACGTGCCCAGACAGGTGGCCATCGGTCTAGTCCTTTCAGTCTCAATGGACTACGATGTATTAATTCGTTTTCCTGACCACCAGGCCCTTAGAACGCTTCTAACTACGTGCACAGGCCTTCTAAGCCTGTAATATGGCCTTTTACAGCATAATAAAGAGCCTACACCTAAATCATGCGGTTCCACGTGCCCAGACAGGTGGCCATCGGTCTAGTCCTTTCAGTCTCAATGGACTACGATGTATTAAGTCGTTTTCCTGAGCACCAGGCCCTTAGAACGCTTTTAACTACGTGCACAGCCTACACGTAAATCACGTAGTTTCACGTGCCCAGACAGATGGCCATCGGTGTAGTCCTTTCAGTCTCAATGGACTACGATGTATTAAATCGTTTTCCTGAGCACCAGACCCTTGGAACACTTCTAACTACGTGGACAGACCTTCTAAGCCTGTAATATGGCCTTTTACAGCCTAATAAGGAGTCTACACCTAAATCACGCGCTTCCACGTGCCCAGACAGATGGCCATCGGTCTAGTCCTTTCAGTCTCAATGGACTACGATGTATTAAGTCGTTTTCCTGAGGACCAGGCCCTTGGAACGCTTCTAACTACGTGCACAGGCCTTCTAAGCATGTAATATGGCCTTTTACAGCCTAATGAAGAGTCTACACGTAAATCACGTGGTTCCACGTGCCCAGACAGGTGGCCATCGGTCTAGTGCTTTCAGTCTCAATGAACTACGATGTATTAAGTCGTTTCCCTGAGCATCTGGCCCTTAGAACGCTTCTAACTACGTGCACAGGCCATATAAGCCTGAAATATGGCCTTTTACAGCCTAATAAAGAGCCTACACGTAAATCACGTGGTTCCACGTGCCCAGACAGATGGCCATCGGTCTAGTCCTTTCAGTCTCAATGGACTACGATGTATTAAATCGTTTTCCTGAGCACCAGGCCCTTAAAACGCTTCTAACTACGTGCACAGGCCTTCTAAGCCTGTAATATGTCCTTTTACAGCCTAATAAAGAGCCTACACGTAAATCACGTGATTCCACGTGACCAGACAGGTGGCCATCGGTCTAGTCCTTTCAGTCTCAATGGACTACGATGTATTAAGTCGTTTTCCTGAGCACCAGGCCCTTAGAACGCTTCTAACTACGTGGACAGGCCTTCTAAGCCTGCAATATGGCCTTTTACAGCCTAATAAGGAGTCTACACCTAAATCACGCGGTTCCACGTGCCCAGACAGGTGGCCATCGGTCTAGTCCTTTCAGTATCAATGCACTACGATGTATTAAGACGTTTTCCTGAGCACCAAGCCCTTAGAACGCTTCTAACTACGTGCACATGCCATATAAGCCTGTAATATGGCCTTTTACAGCCTAATAAAGAGCCTACACGTAAATCACGTGGTTCCACGTGCCCAGACAGATGGTCATCGGTCTAGTCCTTTCAGTCTCAATGGACTACGATGTATTAATCATTTTCCTGAGCACCAGGCCCTTAGAACGCTTCTAACTACGTGCACAGGCCTTTAAGCCTGTAATATGGCCTTTCACAGCCTAATAAAGAGCCTACACCTAAATCACGCGGTTCCACGTGCCCAGACAGGTGGCCATCGGTCTAGTCCTTTCAGTCTCAACGGACTACGATGTATTAAGTCGTTTTCCTGAGCACCAGTACCTTAGAACGCTTCTAACTACGTGGACAGGCCTTCTAAGCCTGTAATATGACCTATTGCAGCATAATAAGGAGTCTACACCTAAATCACGCGGTTCCATGTGCCCAGACAGGTGGCCATCGGTCTAGTCCTTTCAGTCTCAATGGACTACGATGTATTAAGTCGTTGTCCTGAGCACCAGGCCCTTGGAACGATTCTAACTACGTGCACAGGCCTTCTAAGCCTGTAATATGGCCTTTTACAGCCTAATAAAGAGTCTACACGTAAATCACGTGGTTCCACGTGCCCAGAAGATGGCCATTGGTCTAGCGCTTTCAGTCTCAATGGCCTACGATGTATTAAGTCGTTTTCCTGAGCGCCAGGCCCTTGGAACGCTTCTAACTACGTGCACAGGCCTTTAAGCCTGTAATATGGCCTTTCACAGCCTAATAAAGAGCCTACACCTAAATCACGCGGTTCCACGTGCTCAGACAGGTGGCCATCGGTCTAGTCCTTTCAGTCTCAATGGACTACGATGTATTAAGTCGTTTTCCTGAGCACCAGGCCCTTAGAACGCTTCTAACTACGTGGACAGGCCTTCTAAGCCTGCAATATGGACTTTTACAGCCTAATAAGGAGTCTACACCTAAATCACGCGGTTCCACGTGCCCAGACAGGTGGCCATCGGTCTAGTCCTTTCAGTATCAATGCACAACGATGTATTAAGACGTTTTCCTGAGCACCAAGCCCTTAGAACGCTTCTAACTACGTGCACATGCCATATAAGCCTGTAATATGGCCTTTTACAGCCTAATAAAGAGCCTACACGTAAATCACGTGGTTCCACGTGCCCAGACAGATGGTCATCGGTCTAGTCCTTTCAGTCTCAATGGACTACGATGTATTAATCATTTTCCTGAGCACCAGGCCCTTAGAACGCTTCTAACTACGTGCACAGGCCTTTAAGCCTGTAATATGGCCTTTCACAGCCTAATAAAGAGCCTACACCTAAATCACGCAGTTCCACGTGCCCAGACAGGTGGCCATCGGTCTAGTCCTTTCAGTCTCAATGGACTACGATGTATTAAGTCGTTTTCCTGAGCACCAGGCCCTTAGAACGCTTCTAACTACGTGGACAGGCCTTCTAAGCCTGTAATATGACCTTTTACAGCCTAATAAAGAGTCTACACGTAAATCACGTGGTTCCACGTGCCCAGAAGATGGCCATCGGTCTAGTGCTTTCAGTCTCAATGGCCTACGATGTATTAAGTCGTTTTCCTGAGCGCCAGGCCCTTAGAACGCTTCTAACTACGTGCACAGGCCTTTAAGCCTGTAATATGGCCTTTCACAGCCTAATAAAGAGCCTACACATAAATCACGCGGTTCCACGTGCCCAGACAGGTGGCCATCGGTCTAGTCCTTTCAGTCTCAATGGACTACGATGTATTAAGTCGTTTTCCTGAGCACCAGGCCCTTAGAACGCTTCTAACTACGTGGACAGGCCTTCTAAGCCTGTAATATGACCTTTTACAGCCTAATAAGGAGTCTACACCTAAATCACGCGGTTCCATGTGCCCACACAGGTGGCCATCGGTCTAGTCCTTTCAGTCTCAATGGACTACATGTATTAAGTTCGTTGTCCTGAGCACCAGGCCCTTGGAACGAATCTAACTACGTGCACAGGCCTTCTAAGCCTGTAATATGGCCTTTTACAGCCTAATAAAGAGTCTACACGTAAATCACGTGGTTCCACGTGCCCAGAAGATGGCCATCGGTCTAGTGCTTTCAGTCTCAATGGCCTACGATGTATTAAGTCGTTTTCCTGAGGACCAGGCCCTTGGAACGCTTCTAACTACGTGCACAGGCCTTCTAAGCATGTAATATGGCCTTTTAAAGCCTAATGAAGAGTCTACACGTAAATCACGTGGTTCCACGTGCCCAGACAGGTGGCCATCGGTCTAGTGCATTCAGTCTCAATGAACTACGATGTATTAAGTCGTTTTCCTGAGCGCCAAGCCCTTAAAACGCTTCTAACTACGTGCACAGGCCTTCTAAGCCTGTGATATGGCCTTTTACAGCCTAATAAGGAGTCTACACCTAAATCACGTGGTTCGACGTGACCAGACAGGTGGCCTCAGCCTAGTCCTTTCTGTCTCAATGGACTACGATGTATTAAGTCGTTTTCCTAAGCGCCAGGCCCTAAGAACGCTTCTAACTACGTGGACAGGCCCTTCTAAGCCTGTAATATGTCCTTTTACAGCCTAATAAAGAGCCTCACCTAAATCACGCGGTTCCACGTGCACAGACAGGTGGCCATCGGCTAGTCTTTTCAGTCTCAATGGACTACGATGTATTAAGTTCGTTTTCCTGAGCGCCAAGCCCTTAAAACGCTTCTAACTACGTGGACAGGCCTTCTAAGCCTGTGATATGGCCTTTTACAGCCTAATAAGGAGTCTACACCTAAATCACGTGGTTCGACGTGACCAGACAGGTGGCCCTCAGCCTAGTCCTTTCTGTCTCAATGGACTACGATGTATTAAGTCGTTTTCCTAAGCGCCAGGCCCTTAGAACGCTTCTAACTACGTGCACAGGCCTTCTAAGCCTGTAATATGTTCTTTTACAGCCTAATAAAGAGCCTCACCTAAATCACGCGGTTCCACGTGCCACAGACAGGTGGCCATCGGCCTAGTCTTTCAGTCTCAATGGACTACGATGTATTAAGGCGTTTTCCTGAGCACCAGGCCCTTAGAACGCTTCTAACTACGTGCACAGGCCATATAAACCTGCAATATGGCCTTTTACAGCATAATAAAGAGCCTACACGTAAATCACGTGGTTCCACGTGCCCAGACAGATGGCCATCAGTCTAGTCTTTTCAGTCTGAATGGATTACGATGTATTAAGTCGTTTTCCTGAGCACCAGGCCCTTAGAACGCTTCTAACTACGTGGACAGGCCTTCTAAGCCTGTAATATGGCCTTTTACAGCTTAATAAGGAGTCTACACCTAAATCACGCGGTTCCACGTGCCCAGACAGATGGCCATCGGTCTAGTCCTTTCAGTCTCATTGGACTGCGATGTATTAAGTCGTTTTTCTGAGCACCAGGCCCTTAGAACGCTTCTAACTACGTGCACAGGCCTTCTAAGCCTGTAATATGGCCTTTTCCAGCCTAATAAAGGGTCTACACGTAAATCACGTGGTTCCACATGCCCAGACAGGTGGCCATCGGTCTAGTCCTTTCAGTCTCAATGGCCTACGATGTATTAAGTCGTTTTCCTGAGGACCAGGCCCTTGGAACGCTTCTAACTACGTGCACAGGCCTTCTAAGCATGTAATATGGCCTTTTAAAGCCTAATGAAGAGTCTACACGTAAATCACGTGGTTCCACGTGCCCAGACAGGTGGCCATCGGTCTAGTGCTTTCAGTCTCAATGAACTACGATGTATTAAGTCGTTTTCCTGAGCGCCAAGCCCTTAGAACGCTTCTAACTACGTGGACAGGCAGTCTAAGCCTGTGATATGGCCTTTTACAGCCTAATAAGGAGTCTACACCTAAATCACGTGCTTCCACGTGACCAGACAGGTGGCCCTCAGCCTAGTCCTTTCTGTCTCAATGGACTACGATGTATTAAGTCGTTTTCCTAAGCGCCAGGCCCTTAGAACGCTTCTAACTACGTGGACAGGCCTTCTAAGCCTGTAATATGTCCTTTTACAGCCTAATAAAGAGCCTCACCTAAATCACGCGGTTCCACGTGCACAGACAGGTGGCCATCGGCCTAGTCTTTTCAGTCTCAATGGACTACGATGTATTAAGGCGTTTTCCTGAGCACCAGGCCCTTAGAACGCTTCTAACTACGTGCACAGGCCATATAAACCTGCAATATGGCCTTTTACAGCCTAATAAAGAGCCTACACGTAAATCACGTGGTTCCACGTGCCCAGACAGATGGCCATCGGTCTAGTCTTTTCAGTCTGAATGGACTACGATGTATTAAGTCGTTTTCCTGAGCACCAGGCCCTTAGAACGCTTCTAACTACGTGGACAGGCCTTCTAAGCCTGTAATATGGCCTTTTACAGCTTAATAAGGAGTCTATACCTAAATCACGCGGTTCCACGTGCCCAGACAGATGGCCATCGGTCTAGTCCTTTCAGTCTCATTGGACTACGATGTATTAAGTCGTTTTCCTGAGCACCAGGCCCTTAGAACGCTTCTAACTACGTGCACAGGCCTTCTAAGCCTGTAATATGGCCTTTTACAGCCTAATAAAGGGTCTACACGTAAATCACGTGGTTGCACGTGCCCAGACAGGTGGCCATCGGTCTAGTGCTTTCAATCTCAATGGACTACGATGTATTAAGTCGTTTTCCTGAGCGCCAGGCCCTTAGAACGCTTTTAACTACGTGCACAGGCCTTCTAAGCCTGTACTATGGCCTTTTACAGCCTAATAAAGAGCTACACCTAAATCACGTGGTTCCACGTGCCAGACAGGTGGCCATCGGTCCTAGTCCTTTCAGTCTCAATGGACTACGATGTATTAAGGTCGTTTCCTGAGCGCCAGGCCCTTAGAACGCTTCTAACTACGTGGACAGGCCTTCTAAAGCCTGTAATATGGCCTTTTACAGCCTAATAAGGAGTCTACACTAAATCACGTGGTTCCACGTGCCCAGACAGGTGGCCATCGGTCTAGTCCTTTCAGTCTCAATGGACTTACGATGTATTAAGTCGTTTTCCTGAGCACCAGGCCTTAGAACGCTTTCTAACTACGTGGCACAGGCCATTCTAAGCCTGTAATATGGCCTTTTACAGCCTAATAAGGAGCCTACACCTAAATCACGCGGTTCCACGTGCCCAGACAGGTGGCCATCGGTCCTAGTCCTTTCAGTCTCAATTGGACTGCGATGTATTAAGTCGTTTTTCCTGAGCCCAGGCCCTTAGAACGCTTCTAACTACGTGCACAGGCCTTCTAAGCCTGTAATATGGCCTTTTACAGCCTAATAAAGAGTCTACACGTAAATCACGTGGTTCCACGTGCCCAGACAGGTGGCCATCGGTCTAGTCCTTTCAGTCTCAATGGACTACGATGTATTAAGTCGTTTTCCTGAGCACCAGGCCCTTAGAACGCTTCTAACTACGTGCACAGGCCTTCTAAGCCTGTAATATGGCCTTTTACAGCCTAATAAGAGTCTACACGTAAATCACGTGGTTCCACGTGCCCAGACAGGTGGCCATCGGTCTAGTCCTTTCAGTCTCAATGGACTACGATGTATTAAGTCGTTTTCCTGAGCGCCAGGCCCTTAGAACGCTTCTAACTACGTGGACAGGCCAGTTCTAAGCCTGTAATATGGCCTTTTTACAGCCTAATAAAGGAGTCTACACCTAAATCACGCGGCTTCCACGTGACCCAGACAGGTGGCCCTCAGCCTAGTCCTTTCAGTCTCAATGGACTACGATGTATTAAGTCGTTTTCCTGAGCGCCAGGCCCTTAGAAGCTTCTAACTACGTGGACAGGCCTTCTAAGCCTGTAATATGGCCTTTTACAGCCTAATAAAGAGCCTCACCTAAATCACGCGGTTCCACGTGCCCAGACAGGTGGCCATCGGTCTAGTCTTTCAGTCTCAATGGACTACGATGTATAAAGTCGTTTTCCTGAGCACCAGGCCCTTAGAACGCTTCTAACTACGTGCACAGGCCATCTAACCTGTAATATGGCCTTTTACAGCCTAATAAAGAGCTACACCTAATCACGAGGTTCCACGTGCCCAGACAGGTGGCCATCGGTCTAGTCTTTTCAGTCTCAATGGACTACGATGTATTAAGTCGTTTTCCTGAGCCCAGGCCCTTAGAACGCTTCTAACTACGTGCACAGGCCTTCTAACCTGTAATATGGCCTTTTACAGCTAATAAGGAGTCTACACCTAAATCACGCGGTTCCACGTGCCCAGACAGGTGGCCATCGGTCTAGTCCTTTCAGTCTCAATGGACTACGATGTATTAAGTCGTTTTCCTGAGCGCCAGGCCCTTAGAACGCTTCTAACTACGTGCACAGGCCTTCTAAGCCTGTAATATGGCCTTTTACAGCCTAATAAAGAGTCTACACGTAAATCAACGTGTTCCACGTGCCCAGACAGGTGGCCATCGGTCTAGTCCTTTCAGTCTCAATGGACTACGATGTATTAAGTCGTTTTCCTGAGCACCAGGCCCTTAGAACGCTTCTAACTACGTGCACAGGCCTCTAAGCCTGTAATATGGCCTTTTACAGCCTAATAAAGAGCCTACACCTAAATCACGTGGTTCCACGTGCCCAGACAGGTGGGCATCGGTCTAGTCTTTCAGTCTCAATGGACTACGATGTATTAAGTCGTTTTTCCTGAGCACCAGGCCCTTAGAACGCTTCTAACTACGTGGACAGGCCATATAAGCCTGTAATATGGCCTTTTACAGCCTAATAAGGAGTCTACACGTAAATCACGTGGTTCCACGTGCCCAGACAGGTGGCCATCGGTCTAGTCCTTTCAGTCTCAATGGACTACGATGTATTAAGTCGTTTCCTGAGCACCAGGACCTTAGAACGCTTCTAACTACGTGCACAGGCCATTCTAAGCCTGTAATATGGCCTTTTTACAGCCTAATAAAAGAGCCTACACGTAAAATCACGGTGGTTCCACGTGCCCAGACAGGTGGCCATCGGTCTAGTCCTTTCAGTCTCAATGGACTACGATGTATTAAGTCGTTTTCCTGAGCGCCAGGCCCTTAGAACGGCTTCTAACTACGTTGGACAGGCCTTCTAAGGCCTGTAATATGGCCTTTCTTACAGCCTAATAAAGGAGCCTACACCTAAATCACGCGGTTCCACGTGCCCAGACAGGTGGCCATCGGTCTAGTCCTTTCAGTCTCAATGGACTACGATGTATTAAGTCGTTTTCCTGAGCGCCAGGCCCTTAGAACGCTTCTAACTACGTGCACAGGCCTTCTAAGCTGTAATATGGCCTTTTACAGCCTAATAAAGAGCCTACACCTAAATCACGTGGTTCCACGTGCCAGACAGGTGGCCATCGGTCTAGTCCTTTCAGTCTCAATGGACTACGATGTATTAAGTCGTTTTCCTGAGCACCAGGCCCTTAGAACGCTTCTAACTACGTGGCACAGGCCTTCTAAGCCTGTAATATGGCCTTTTACAGCCTAATAAAGAGCTACACGTAAATCACGTGGTTCCACGTGCCAGACAGGTGGCCATCGGTCTAGTCCTTTCAGTCTCAATGGACTACGGATGTATTAAGTCGTTTTCCTGAGCGCCAGGCCCTTAGAACGCTTCTAACTACGTGGACAGGCCTTCTAAGCCTGTAATATGGCCTTTTACAGCCTAATAAGAGCCTACACGTAATCACGTGGTTCCACGTGCCCAGACAGGTGGCCATCGGTCTAGTCCTTTCAGTCTCAATGGACTACGATGTATTAAGTCGTTTTCCTGAGCACCAGGCCCTTAGAACGCTTCTAACTACGTGCACAGGCCTTCTAAGCCTGTAATATGGCCTTTTACAGCCTAATAAAGAGTCTACACGTAAATCACGTGGTTCCACGTGCCCAGACAGGTGGCCATCGGTCTAGTCCTTTCAGTCTCAATGGACTACGATGTATTAAGTCGTTTTCCTGAGCGCCAGGCCCTTAGAACGCTTCTAACTACGTGCACAGGCCATTCTAAGCCTGTAATATGGCCTTTTACAGCCTAATAAAGAGCTACACGTAAATCACGTGGTTCCACGTGCCCAGACAGGTGGCCATCGGTCTAGTCCTTTCAGTCTCAATGGACTACGATGTATTAAGTCGTTTTCCTGAGCGCCAGGCCCTTAGAACGCTTCTAACTACGTGGACAGGCCTTCTAAGCCTGTAATATGGCCTTTTACAGCCTAATAAAGAGCCTACACGTAAATCACGCGGTTCCACGTGCCCAGACAGGTGGCCATCGGTCTAGTCCTTTTCAGTCTCAATGGACTAACGATGTATTAAGTCCTTTTCCTGAGCGCCAGGGCCCTTAGAAACGCTTCTAACTACGTGCACAGGCCATATAAGCCTGTAATATGGCCTTTTTACAGCCTAATAAAGAGCCTACACCTAAATCACGCGTTTCCACGTGCCCAGACAGGTGGCCATCGGTCTAGTCCTTCAGTCTCAATGGACCTACGAATGTATTAAGTCGTTTTCCTGAGCACCAGGCCCTTAGAAACCTTCTAACTACGTGCACAGGCCTTCTAAGCCTGTAATAATGGCCTTTTACAGCCTAAATAAAGAGTCCTACACGTAAATCACGTGGTTCCACGTGCCCAGACAGGTGGCCATCGGTCTAGTCCTTTCAGTCCTCAATGGACTACGATGTATTAAGTCGTTTTCCTGAGCGCCAGGCCCTTAGAACGCTTCTAACTACGTGGACAGGCCTTCTAAGCCTGTAATATGGCCTTTTACAGCCTAATAAGGAGTCCTACACCTAAATCACGCGTTTCCACGTGCCCAGACAGGTGGCCATCGGTCTAGGTCCCTTTCAGTCTCAATGGACTACGATGTATTAAGTCGTTTTCCTGAGCACCAGGTCCTTAGAACGCTTCTAACTACGTGCACAGGCCCTTCTAAGCCTGTAATATGGCCTTTTACAGCCTAATAAAGAGCCTACACATAAATCACGCGGTTCCACGTGCCCAGACAGGTGGCCATCGGTCTAGTCCTTTCAGTCTTAATGGACTACGAAGTATAAGTCTTTTTCCTGAGCACCAGACCCTTACAACGCTTCTAACTACGTGCACAGGCCATATAAGCCTGTAATATGGCCTTTTACAGCTTAATAAAGAGCCTACACCTAAATCACGCGGTTCCACGTGCCCAGACAGGTGGCCATCGGTCTAATCCTTTTAGTCTCAATGGACTACGATGTATTAAGTCGTTTTCCCTGAGCACCAGCCCTTAGAACGCTTCTAACTACGTGCACAGGCCATCTAAGCCTGTAATATGGCCTTTACAGCCTGATAATGGTGCCTACACGTAAAATCACGTGGTTCCACGTGCCCAGACAGATGGCCATTCGGTCTAGTCCTTTCAGTCTCAATGGACTACGATGTATTAAGTCGTTTTCCTGAGAACCAGGCCCTTAGAACGCTTCTAACTACGTGGACAGGCCTTCTAAGCCTGTAATATGGCCTGTTACAGCCTAATAAGGAGTCTACACCTAAATCACGCGTTTCCACGTGCCCAGACAGATGGCCATCGGTCTAGTCCTTTCAGTCTCAATGGACTACGATGTATTAAGTCGTTTTCCTGAGGCACCAGCCCTTAGAACGCTTCTAACTACGTGCACAGGCCTTCTAAGCCTGTAATATGGCCTTTTACAGCCTAATAAGGAGTCTACACCTAAATCACGCGGTTCCACGTGCCCAGACAGATGGCCATCGGTCTAGTCCTTTCAGTCTCAATGGACTACGATGTATTAAGTCGTTTTCCTGAGCACCAAGCCCTTCAGAACGCTTCTAACTACGTGCACAGGCCTTCTAAGCATGTAATATGGCCTTTTACAGCCTAATAAAGAGCCAACACGTAAATCACGTGGTTCCACGTGCCCAGACAGGTGGCCATCGGTCTAGTCCTTTCAGTCTCAATGGACTACGATGTATTAAGTCGTTTTCCTGAGCGCCAGGCCCTTAGAACGCTTCTAACTACGTGGACAGGCCTTCTAAGCCTGTAATATGGCCTTTTACAGCCTAATAAGGAGTCTACACCTAAATCACGCGTTCCACGTGCCCAGACAGGTGGCCATCGGTCTAGTCCTTTCAGTCTCAATGGACTACGATGTATTAAGTCGTTTTCCTGAGCACCAGCCCTTAGAACGCTTCTAACTACGTGCACAGGCCTTCTAAGCTCTGTAATATGGCCTTTTACAGCCTAATAAAGAGTCTACACGTAAAATCACGTGGTTCCACGTGCCCAGACAGGTGCCATCGGTCTAGTCCTTTCAGTCTCAATGGACTACGATGTATTAAGTCGTTTTCCTGAGCGCCAGGCCCTTAGAACGCTTCTAACTACGTGCACAGGCCTTCTAAGCCTGTAATATGGCCTTTTACAGCCTAATAAAGAGCCTACACGTAAATCACGTGGTTCCACGTGCCCAGACAGGTGGCCATCGGTCTAGTCCTTTCAGTCTCAATGGACTACGATGTATTAAGTCGTTTTCCTGAGCACCAGGCCCTTAGAACGCTTCTAACTACGTGCACAGGCCTTCTAAGCCTGTAATATGGCCTTTTACAGCCTAATAAAGAGCCTACACGTAAATCACGTGGTTCCACGTGCCAGACAGGTGGCCATCGGTCTAGTCCTTTCAGTCTCAATGGACTACGATGTATTAAGTCGTTTTCCTGAGCGCCAGGCCCTTAGAACGCTTCTAACTACGTGCACAGGCCCTTCTAAGCCTGTAATATGGCCTTTTACAGCCTAATAAAGGAGTCTACACGTAAATCACGTGGTTCCACGTGCCCAGACAGGTGGCCCATCGGTCTAGTCCTTTCAGTCTCAATGGACTACGATGTATTAAGTCGTTTTCCTGAGCGCCAGGCCTTAGAACGCTTCTAACTACGTGGACAGGCCTTCTAAGCCTGTAATATGGCCTTTTACAGCCTAATAAGGAGTCTACACCTAAATCACGCGGTTCCACGTGCCCAGACAGGTGGCCATCGGTCTAGTCCTTTCAGTCTCAATGGACTACGATTGTATTAAGTCGTTTTCCTGAGCGCCAGGCCCTTAGAACGCTTCTAACTACGTGCACAGGCCTTCTAAGCCTGTAATATGGCCTTTTACAGCCTAATAAAGAGTCTACACCTAATCACGTGGTTCCACGTGCCCAGACAGGTGGCCATCGGTCTAGTCCTTTCAGTCTCAATGGACTACGATGTATTAAGTCGTTTTCCTGAGCGCCAGGCCCTTAGAACGCTTCTAACTACGTGGACAGGCCTTCTAAGCCTGTAATATGGCCTTTTACAGCCTAATAAGAGTCCTACACTAAATCACGTGTTCCACGTGCCCAGACAGGTGGCCATTGGTCTAGTCCTTCAGTCTCAATGGACTACGATGTATTAAGTCGTTTTCCTGAGCACCAGGCCCTTAGAACGCTTCTAACTACGTGCACAGGCCTTCTAAGCCTGTAATATGGCCTTTTACAGCCTAATAAAGAGTCTACACCTAAATCACGCGGTTCCACGTGCCCAGACAGGTGGCCATCGGTCTAGTCCTTTCAGTCTCAATGGACTACGATGTATTAAGTCGTTTTCCTGAGCGCCAGGCCCTTAGAACGCTTCTAACTACGTGGACAGGCCTTCTAAGCCTGTAATATGGCCTTTTACAGCCTAATAAAGAGGCTACACCTAAATCACACGGTTCCACGTGCCAGAACAGGTGGCCATCGTCTAGTCTTTCAGTCTCATGACTACGATGTATTAAGTCGTTTTCCTGAGGCACCAGGCCCTAGAACGCTTCTAACTACGTGCACAGGCCTTCTAAAGCCTGTTAATATGGCCTTTTTACAGCCTAATAAAGAGTCTACACCGTAAATCACGTGGTTTCCACGTGCCAGACAGGTGGCATCGGTCTAGTCCTTTCAGTCTCAATGGACTACGATGTATTTAAGATCGTTTTCCTGAGCGCCAGGCCCTTAGAACGCTTTTAACTACGTGCACAGGCCTTCTAAGCCTGTAATATGGCTTTTACAGCCTAATAAAGAAGCTACACGTAAATCACGTGTTCCACGTGCCCAAACAGTGCCATCGGTCTAGTCTTTCAGTCTCAATGGACTACGATGTATTAAGTCGTTTCCTGAGCGCCAGGCCCTTAGAACGCTTCTAACTACGTGACAGGCCTTCTAAAGCCTGTAATATGGCCTTTTACAGCCTAATAAAGAGTCCTACACGTAAATCACGTGGTTCCACGTGCCCAACAGGTGGCCATCGGTCTAGTCCTTTCAGTCTCAATGGACTACGATGTATTAAGTCGTTTTCCTGAGCAGCCAGGCCCTTAGAACGCTTCTAACTACGTGCACAGGCCTTCTAAGCCTGTAATATGGCCTTTTACAGCCTAATAAAGAGTCTAACACTTAAATCACGTGGTTCCACGTGCCCAGACAGGTGGCCATCGGTCTAGTCCTTTCAGTCTCAATGGACTACGATGTATTAAGTCGTTTTCCCCTGAGCACCAGCCCTTAGAAACGCTTCTAACTACGTGCACAGGCCTTCTAAGCCTGTAATATGGCATTTACAGCCTAATAAAGAGCCTACACGTAAATCAACGTGGTTCCACGTGCCCAGACAGGTGGCCATCGGTCTAGTCCTTTCAGTCTCAATGGACTACGATGTATTAAGACGTTTTCCTGAGGCGCCAGGCCCTTAGAACGCTTCTAACTACGTGCACAGCCTACACGTAAATCACGTAGTTCCACGTGCCCAGACAGATGGCCATCGGTCTAGTCCTTTCAGTCTCAATGGACTACGATGTATTAAGTCGTTTTCCTGAGCGCCAGGCCCTTAGAACGCTTCTAACTACGTGCACAGGCCTTCTAAGCCTGTAATATGGCCTTTTACAGCCTAATAAAGAGCCTACACGTAAATCACGTGGTTCCACGTGCCCAGACAGGTGGCCATCGGTCTAGTCCTTTCAGTCTCAATGGACTACGATGTATTAAGTCGTTTTCCTGAGCACCAGGCCCTTAGAACGCTTCTAACTACGTGCACAGGCCTTCTAAGCCTGTAATATGGCCTTTTACAGCCTAATAAAGAGCCTACACGTAAATCACGTGGTTCCACGTGCCCAGACAGGTGGCCATCGGTCTAGTCCTTTCAGTCTCAATGGACTACGATGTATTAAGTCGTTTTCCTGAGCACAGGCCCTTAGAAGCGCTTCTAACTACGTGCACAGGCCTTCTAAGCCTGTAATATGGCCTTTTACAGCCTAATAAGAGCCTACACGTAAATCACGCGTTCCACGTGCCCAGACAGGTGGCCATCGTCTAGTCCTTTCAGTCTCAATGGACTACGATGTATTAAGTCGTTTTCCTGAGCACCAGGCCCTTAGAACGCTTCTAACTACGTGCACAGGCCTTCTAAGCCTGTAATATGGCCTTTTACAGCCTAATAAGAGCCTACACGTAAATCACGTGGTTCCACGTGCCCAGACAGGTGGCCATCGGTCTAGTCCTTTCAGTCTCAATGGACTACGATGTATTAAGTCGTTTCCTGAGCACCAGGCCCTTAGAACGCTTCTAACTACGTGCACAGGCCTTCTAAGCCTGTAATATGGCCTTTTACAGCCTAATAAAGAGCCTACACGTAAATCACGGTTCCACGTGCCCAGACAGGTGGCCATCGGTCTAGTCCTTTCATCAGTCTCAATGACTACGATGTATTAAGTCGTTTTCCCTGAGCACCAGGCCCTTAGAACGCTTCTAACTACGTGCACAGGCTTCATAAGCCTGTAATATGGCCTTTTACCAGCCTAATAAAGAGCCTACACGTAAATCACGCGTTCCACGTGCCCAGACAGGTGGCCATCGGTCTAGTCCTTTCAGTCTCAATGGACTACGATGTATTAAGTCGTTTTCCTGAGCAGCCAGGCCCTTAGAACGCTTCTAACTACGTGCACAGGCCATATAAGCCTGTAATATGGCCTTTTACAGCCTAATAAGAGTCCTACACGCTAAATCACGTGTTCCACGTGCCCAGACAGGTGGCCATCGGTCTAGTCCTTTCAGTCTCAATGGACTAGGATGTATTAAGTCGTTTTCCTGAGCACCAGGCCCTTAGAACGCTTCTAACTACGTGCACAGGCCTTTAAGCCTGTAATATGGCCTTTTACAGCCTAATAAAGAGCCTACACGTAAATCACGTGGTTCCCCGTGGCCCAGACAGGTTGACCATCGGTCCTAGTACTTTCAGTCTTCAATGGACTAACGATGTTTTAGTTCGTATTTCCTGAGCACCAGGCCCTTAGGAACGCTTCTAACTACGTGCACAGGCCTTCTAAGCCTTGTAATTATATGGGGCCCCTTTATAGACAGCCCTAAATGAAGGAGTCTACACCTAAATCACGCGGTTTCTTACGTGCCCAGAACCAGTCCGCCTATCGGTCTAGCCTTTTCAGTCTCATGGACATACTACGATGTATTAAAGTCGTTTTCCTGGAGCACCAGGCCCTTAGAACGCCTTCTAACTACGTGCACAGGCCATATAAGCCCTGTAATTATGGGCCTTTTACAGCCTAATAAAGAGCTACACGTGAAATCACGTGGTTCCACGTTCCCAGACAGGGTGGACCATCCGGTCTAGATCCCTTCAGGTCTCAATGGACCTACGATGTATTAGGTTCGTTTTCCCTGGAGCGCCAGGCCCTTAGAAACGCTTCTAACTACGTGCACAGGCCTTCTAAGCCTGTAATATGGCCTTTTACAGCTCTAATAAAGAGCTACACCTAAATCACGCGTTCCCACGTGCCCAGACAGGTGGCCATCGGTCTAGTCCTTTCAGTCTCAATGGACTACGATGTATTAAGTCGTTTTCCTGGAGCACCAGGCCCTTAGCACGCTTCTAACTACGGTGCCACAGTGCCATATAAGCCTGTAATATGGCCTTTTACAGGCCTGATGAATGAGACTACACGTAATCCACGTGGTTCACGTGGCCCAGACAGATGGTAATCGGTCTAGTCCTTTCAGTCTCAATGGACTTATGATAGTTTTAAGTCGTTTCCTGAAGCAACAGGCCTTTAGAACGCTCTAACTACGTGACAGGCTTACTAAGCCTGGTAATATGGCCTGTTAACAGCCCTAATAAGGAGTCTACACTAAATCACGCGTTTCCACGTGCCCAGACAGATGGCCATCGGTTTAAGTCTCTCAGTCTCAATGACTACGATGTATTAAGTCGTTTCCTGGAGGCGCCACCTTATGAAACGCTATCTAATACGTGGACAGGCATCTAAGCTGTAATAGGGCCTTTTTACATCGCCTACATACTAGAGCCTACATAAATCACTGTGGTTCAACGTGCCCAAGCACAGTGGCCATCGGTCTAAGTCCTTTCAGTCTCAATGCGACTACCGATGTATTAAGTCGTTTTCCTTGAGCCGGCAGCCTGCTAATACGCTTTAACTACGGGCACAGGCCTTCTAAGCCATGTAATATGGCCTTTTACAGCCTAATAAAGGACTAGCCACCTAAATCACGCCGGGGGTTCCACGGTGGCCAGAAGGCTGCCATCGGTCTCACTCCTTCAGTCTCAATGGACTACGATTGTATTAAGTCGTTTTCCTGAAGGCACCAGGCCCTATTAGCAACGCTTCTAACTACGTGGCACAGGCCATATAAGTCCTGTATATGGCCATTTTACAGGCCTAATAAGAGCCTACACTAAATCACGTTCGTTTCGCACGTAGCCAGACAGGTGCCATGGTCTAGTCCTTTTCCAGGTCTCATGGACTACGATGCTTCTAAGCTCGTTTTTCCTGAGCCCCAGGCCTTAGAACGCTTCTAATACGTGCACAGGCGCTTCAAGCTGTAATCATGCGCTTTACGAAGCCTAATAAAGAAGCGCTACACTAAATCCGTGTTTCACGTGCCCAGACCAGGTGGCATACGGCTTCTCAGTCCTTTCAGTCTCAATGGACTAAGCGAATGTTTTAAGTGTTTTCCTGAGGCGCAGAGGCCCTTAGAGCGCTTCTCAAGCTACGCTGCACAGGACACTATCACAGCCTGTAATATGCCTTTTACAGGCCTAATAAAGACTCTACACCGATAAATCAACGTGTTCCCACGTGCCGCAGAACAAGTGGCCATTCGGTTCTAGTACTTTCAGTCTCACAATGACTACGAATGTATTACAGTCGTTTTGCCTGAGCGCAGGCCTTAGACGCTTCTAACTAACGTGCGACAGGCCATATCTAAGCCTGTAATATGGCCTTTTACAGCCTAATATAGAGCCTACAGCGTAAATCACGGTGGTTCCACGTGACGCAGACAGAGTTGCCATCAGTCTAGTCACTTTCAGTCTCAATGGAGCTAAAGAATGTTATTAAGTCGTTTTCCTGCCCTCAACACGGCGCCTTAGAACCTTCTAACTACGTGGACAGGCACTTATAAGGCCTGTAATATGGCCTTTTTACATCCTAATAAAGAGTCTACACGCTAAATCACGGCTTCCCACGTGCCCAGACAGGTGGCCATTGGATCTAGTCTTTTCAGTCTCCAAATGGACTACGATGTAATTAAGTCGTTTTCCTGAGCACCAGGCCTTAGAGCGTCTTCTAACTACGTGCACCGGCCTTCAAAGCCATGTATATGGCTTTTACAGCCTAATTAAAGAGCCACACATAAATACACGGTTCCACGTGCCGAAGCACAGGTGCCTATCGGTCTAGTCCTTTCAGTCTCAATGGACTACGATGTATTAAGTCGTTTCCTGAGCACCAGGCCTTAGAACGCTTCTAACTACGTGCAGAGCGATCATATAAGCCTTTATAAGCCTTACTTAACTAGCCTAATAAAGAGTCCTACACCTAAATCACGCGTTCTTCACGTGCCATACAGAGTGGCCATACGGTCTAGTCCTTTCAGTCTCACTGGACTACGATGTATTTAGTCGTTTTTCGCTGTGCACCCAGGCCCTTAGAACGCTTTCTAACTACGTGACACGGCTACGCCTGAAGAGCATTTCCGTACAATCACGTATTCACGGTTGCCTAGACCAGCATGGCCATCGGTCCTTACGTCCTTTCAGTCTCAATGGACTACGATGTTCTTAAGTCGTTTTCCTGAGCGCCAGGCCCTTCAGAACGCTTTCTAACATACGTGCACAGGCCTCTCAAGCCTGTAGATAATGGCCTTTACAGGCCACTAATAAAGAGCTCTACACGTAAATCACGTGGTTCCACACGCCTGCCCAGACAGGTGGCCATCGGTCTCAGTCTTTCAGTCTCATGGATCTACACGATGTCTTAAGTCGTTTTGGCTGAGCGCCCAGCACTTAGAACGCTTCCTAACTACGTGCACAGGCCTTCTAAGCCTGTAATATGGCCTTTTACAGCCTAATAAAGAGCCTACACGTAAATCACGTGGTTCCACGTGCACAGACAAGTAGGCCATCGGTCAAGTCTTTCAGTCTCCATGGAGCTACGATGTATTAAGTCGTTTTCCTAAGCGCACAGGCCCATTTTTTTTATTTCTTTACGTTTGTAAAAAATTGTTTTTGTTTTTTTTTGTTAGAACGCTTCTCAACTCACGTGCACAGGCCTTCTTAGCCCTGTAAATCATGGCCTTTTACAGCCTAATAAAGAGCCTACACGTAAATCACGTGAGTTCCACGTGCCCAGACGCAGTGGCCATCAGTCTAGTCTCTTCAAGTCTCAATGGACTACTACATGTATTAAGTCGTTTTCTGAGCACCAGGCCTTTAGAACGCTTCTAACTACGTGCACAGGCTTCTACAGCCTGTAATATGGCCTTTTACAGCCCTAATAAAGAGCCTACACATAAATCACGCGGTTCCACGTGGCCCAGACAGGTGACGCATCGGTCTCAGTCCTTTCAGTCCTCAAATGACTACGATGTATTAAGTCGTTTCCCTGACGCACCAGGCCCTTAGAACGCTTCTACATACGTGCACAGGCCTTCTAAGCCTGTAATATGGCCTTTACAGCCTAATAAAGAGCCTCACACGTAAATCAGCGGTTCCACGTGCCCAGACAGCGTGGCATCGGATTCTAGTCCTTTCATAGTCTCAATGACTACGCATGTATTAAGTCGTTTTCCTGCAGCACCAGGCCCTTAGAACGCTTCTAACTACGTGCACAGGCTTCATTAAGCCCTGATCAATATGGCCTTTTACCAGCTATAAGGAGCGAGCCTATCACGTAAATCAGCGCGTTTCACGTGCCCCTAGACAGGTGGCATCGCGTCTATTCCTTTCATCTCAATGGCACTACCGATGTATTAAGTCGTTTTCCTGAGCACCAGGCCCTTAGAACCGCTTCTAACTACGTGCACAGGCCATAATAAGCCTGTAATATGGCCTTTTAGCAGACTAATAAGGAGCCTACACGTCTAAATCACGCTGTTCCAACGTGCCAGACAGGTGGCCATCGGTCTAGTCCTTTCGCAGTCCTCAATGGACTACGATGTATTAAGTCGTTTCCTGAGTACCAGGGCCCTTAGAACGATTCTAAGCTCACGTGCCACAGGCCTATTAAGCCTGTAATATGGCCTTTCACAGCCTAATAAAGAGCCTACACGTAAATCACGTGGTTCCACGTGCCAGAAGAGGTGGCCATGCGGTCTAGTCCTTATATACAGTCCTCAATGGACTACGATGTTTTAAGTTGTTTTCGCAGAGCCCAGGCCTTAGAGAACGCTTCTAACTACGTGCACAGGCCTTCTAAGCCTGTAATATGGCCTTATTACAGCCTAATAAGCAGTCTACACGTAAAGTCACGTTGCGTTCCACCGTGCCCACACAGAGTGGCCATCGGTCTAGTCGCTTTCAGTCTCAATGACTACGAATGTCATTAATCAGTTTTTCCTGAGCGCCAGGCCCAATAGAGGCGCTTCTAATACGTGGCACAGGCTCTATCTAAGCCTGCTAATATGGCCTTTTACAGCCTAATGCAAGAGCTACACGTCAAATCACTGTTGTTCCACGTGAGCCAAACAGGGCCATCGCTCAATACCTTTCAGTCTGCAATGGCACTACGATGTATTAAGTCGTTTTCCGCTGAGCGCCAGGCCCTAGAACGCTTCATCTAACTAGTGCACAGGCTTTCCTAAAGCCTCGTAATATGGCCTTTTACAGCTTAATAAAGAGCCTCACACTAAATCATCAGCGCGTTCCACAGTGCCCAGACAGTGCCATCGTCTCAGTACCTTTCTAGTCTCAATGGACTACAATGTATTTAAGATCAGATCTTTTCCTGAGCGCACAGCACCCTTAGACGCTTCTAACTACGTGCACAGGCCATATATGCCTGTAATATGGCCTTTTACAGCCTGATCAAGAGCCTAACACGTAAATCAGCGTGGTTCGCACGTGCCAGCAGCACCGATGGTAATACGGTCCTAGGTCCCTTTTCAAGTCTCAATGGACTTAAGATGTATTAAGTCGTTTTCCTGACACACTCAACCAGATGCCCTTAGAACTGACGAGGCGTTCTACCTCACGTGGACAGGCAGGCCTTCTAGGAGCCTGTAATATGGCCTGTTAACAGCCTAATAAGGAGAGTCTACAAAATCTAAGTCCAGGCCCGGCGCGTTCCACGTGCCCAGGGAATCGACAGATGGCCATCGGTCTATCAGTCCCGTCTCAGTCTCCAATGGACTATTATATACGGATGTATTAAGTAAGCGAGGGGTCGTTTTTTCCCACTCTCCCTGAGGCACCACACCGCAT
>JASGCC010000986.1:0-46638 GCA_030067915.1 Hydractinia echinata | reverse complement strand
GGTTATTGCGGCCACAACGCAATGTACTAACCACTATACGATCACGGCTGATATGAGAGCGTTAATAAATATGTCTAGTTCAAAACATCCTGCCACAGTGCATTGTTAAAGAACTATATTTCCTTTGTTTGATTCGATGCACAACATAATTTAGTCTTATAATAAAATAAGCTTAATTAATGTATAGAACTGTTTACCTAGCGAACGGAGAAAATTGGTCATACAGTACATGTACTTCCCTATCATCCTATACAATATTGTAATGCCGTGACCAGGATTCGAACTGGGTTATTGCGGCCACAACGCAATGTACTAACCACTATACGATCACGGCTGATATGAGAGCGTTAACAAATATGTAGTTCAAATCATCCTGCCGCAGTGCATTGTTAAAGAACTATATTTCCTTATGTTTGGATTCGATGCACAATATAATTGAGTCTCATATGGAAGGAAATTAAAACGAATGTATGACCAACTGCTTACCAATTCGAACGGAGGCAATTTGATCAGTACGGATGTACATATCCCCAGTTCTGTTAATAATATTGTTAATGCCGTGACCAGGATTCGAACCTGGGTTATTGCGGCCACAACGCAATGTACTAACCACTATACGATCACGGCTGATATGAGAGCGTTAATCAAATATGTCTAGTTCAAAACATCATGCCACAGTGCATTGTTAAAGAACTATATTTCCTATGTTTGGATTCAATGCACAACATAATTTAGTCTTATATGGAACGAAATTAAAACGAATGTATCACCAACTGTTTACCAATTCGAACGGAGATAATTTCATCAGTACGGAAGTACATATGCCCAGTCCTCATAATAATATTGTTAATGCGGTGACCAGGATTCGAACCTGGGTTATTGCGGCCACAACGCAATGTACTAACCACTATACGATCACGGCTAATATGAGAGCGTTAATCAGATGTGTCTAGCTCAAAACATCATGCCACAGTGAATTGTTAAAGAACTATATTTCCTTTTTTTTGGATTCAATTCACAACATAATTTAGTCTTATATGGAACGAAATTAAAACCGAATGTATCACCAACTGTTTACCAATTCGAACGGAGGCAATTTGATCAGTACGGAAGTATCTATGCCCAGTCCTGATAATAATATTGTTAATGCCGTGACCAGGATTCGAACCTGGGTTAGTGCGGTCACAACGCAATGTACTAACCACTATACGATCACGGCTAATATGAGAGCGTTAATCAGATATGTCTAGTTCAAAACATCCTGCCACAGTGCATTGTGAAAGAACTATATTTCTTTTTGTTTTAATTCGATGCACAACTAAATTCAGTCTTATAAAGAAAATAAGCTTAATTAATGTATTCGGAACTATTTACCCTAGCGAACGGAGAAAATTTGGTCATTACAGAAATACATGTTCACTTTCCTATCATCCCATCACAGATGCTGGTAATGCCGTGACCAGGATTCAAACCTGGTTTATTGCGGCCACAAAGCAATGTACTAACCACTATACGATCAATCAGACATGTCTAGTTCAAAACATCCTGTCACAGTGCATTGAAAAAGAACTATATTTCCCTTTGTTTGATTTCGATGCACAACATATTTCAGTCTTATAAAGAAAATAAGCTTAATTAATGTATTGGGAACTGTTTACCCTAGCGAACGGAGAAAATTTGATCGATACAGAAATTTATGTTCACTTTCCTACCATCCTATCACAGATACTGGTAATGCAGTGACCAGGATTTTAACCTGGGTTATTGCGGCCACAACGCAATGTACTACCCACTATACGACCACGGCTGATATGAGAGCGTTAACTAAATATGTCTGGTTCAAAACATCCTGCCTCAGTGCATTGTTAAAGAACTATATTTCCTTATGTTTGGATTCAATGCACAACATAATTGAGTCTTATTTGGATCTAAATTAAAACGAATGTATCACCAACTGTTTACCAATTCGAACGGAGGCAATTTGATCAGTACGGAAGTACATATGCACAGTCGTGATAATAATATTGTTAATGCCGTGACCAGGATTCGAACCTGGATTATTGCGGCCACAACGCAATGTACTAACCACTATACGATCACGGCTGTTATGAGAGCGTTAATCAAATATGTCTAGTTCAAAACATCGTACCACGGTGCATTGTTAAAGAACTATAATTCCTTATGTTTCGATTCTATGCACAATATAATTGAGTCTCATATGGAAGGAAATTAAAACGAATGTATCACCAACTGTTTACCAATTCGAACGGAGGCAATTTGATAATTACGGAAGTACATATCCCCAGTCCTGTTAATACTATTGTTTAATGCCGCGACCAAGGATTCGAACCTGGGTTATTGCGGCCCACAACGCAATGTACTAACCACTATACGATCAGCGGCTGATATGAGAGCGTAATCAAATATGTCTAGTTCAAAACATCATGCCACAGTGCATTGTTAAAGAACTATATTTCCTATGTTTGGATTCTATGCACAACATAATTTAGTCTTATGTGGAACGAAATTAAAACGAATGTATCACCAACTGTTTACCAATTCGAACGGGGGCAATTTGATCAGTACGGAAGTACATATGCCCAGTCCTGATAATAATATTGTTAATGCCGTGACCATGATTCGAACCTGGGTTATTGCGGCCACAACGCAATGTACTATCCACTCTACGATCACGGCTGATATGAGAGCGTTACTCAGACATGTCTAATACAAAACATCCTGCAACAGTGCATTGATAAAGAACTATATTTCCTTTTCTTTGAATTCGATGCACAACATAATTTAGTCTTATCAAGAAAATAAGCTTAATTATTGTATTAGGAACTGTTTACACTAGCGAACGGAGACAATTTGGTCGATACAGAAATACATGTTAACTTTCCTATCATCCTATCACAGATAATGGTAATGTCGTGACCAGGAGTCGAACCTGGGTTATTGCGCCCACAACGCAATGTACTAACTACTATTCGATGAATCAGACATGTCTAGTTCAAAACATCCTGCCACAGTGCATTGATAAAGAACTATATTTCCCTTTGTTTGATTTCGATGCACAACATAATTCAGTCTTATAAAGAAAATAAGCTTAATTAATGTATTAGGAACTGCTTACCCTAGCGAACGCAGAAAATTTGGTCGATACAGTAATACATGTTCACTTTCCTATCATCCTATCACAGATACTGGTAATGCCGTGACCAGGATTTGTACCTGGGTTATTGCGGCCACAACGCAATGTACTAACCACTATACGATCACGGCTGATATGAGAGCGTTAACCAAATATGTCTAGTTCAAAACATCCTGCCTCAGTGCATTGTTAAAGAACTATATTTCCTTATGTTTGGAATCAATGCACAACATAATTGAGTCTTACATGGAACGAAATTAAAAACGAATGTATCACCAACTGTTTACCATTCGAACGGAGGCAATTTGATCAGTACGGATGTACATATCCCCAGTCCTGTTAATAATATTGTTAATGCCGTGACCAGGATTCGAACCTGGGTTATTGCGGCACAAACGCAATGTACTAACAACTATACCATCACGGCTGATATAAGAGCGTTAATCAAATATGTCTAGTTCAAAACATCATGCCACAGTGCATTGTTGAAGAACTATATTTCCTTATGTTTGGATTCGATGCACAATATAATTGAATCTCATATGGAAGGAAATTAAAACGAATGTATGACCAACTGTTTACCAATTCGAAGGGAGGCAATTTGATCAGTACGGATGTACATATCCCCAGTCCTGTTAATAATATTGTTAATGCCGTGACCAGGATTCGAACCTTGGTTATCGCGGCCACAGCGCAATGTACTAACCACTATACGATCACGGCTGATATGAGAGCGTTACTCAGACATGTCTAGTACAAAACATCCTGCAACAGTGCATTGATAAAGAAATATATTTCCTTTTCTTTGATTTCAATGCACAACATAATTTAGTCTTATCAAGAAAATAAGCTTAATTAATGTATTAGGAACTGTTTACCCTAGCGAACGGAGACAATTTGGTTGATACAGAAATACATGTTCACTTTCCTATCAACCTATCACAGATACTGGTAATGTTGTGACCAGGATTCGAACTTGGATTATTGTGGCCACAACGCAATGAACTAACCACTATACGATCACGGTTGATATGAGAGCGTTAATCAGATATGTCTAGTTCAAAACATCCTACCGCAGTGCATTGTAAAAGAACTATAATTGAATACGATGCACAACTAAATTCAGTCTTATAAAGAAAATAAGGTTAATTAATGTATTAGGAATTGTTTACACTAGCGAACGGAAAAAATTTGGTCGGTACAGAAATACATGTTCACTTTCCTATCATCCTATCACAGATACTGATAATGCCGTGACCAGGATTCGAACCTGGGTTATTGGGGCCACAACGCAATGTACTAACCACTATACGATCACGGCTGATATGAGAGCGTTAATCAGACATGTCTAGTTCAAAACATCCTGCCACAGTGCATTGATAAAGACCTATATTTCCCATTGTTTGATTTCGATGCACAACATAATTTAATCTTATAAAGAAAATAAACTTAATTAATGTATTAGGAACTGTTTACCCTCGCGAACGGAGAAAATTTGGTCGATACAGAAATACATGTTGACTTTCCTATCATCCTATCACAGATACTGGTAATGTCGTGACCAGGATTTGAACCTGGGTTATTGCGGCCACAACGCAATGTGCTAACCACTATACGATCACGGCAGATATGGGAGTGTTAATAAAATATATCTAGTTCTAAACAACCTGAAAAAGTGCATTGTTTAAGAATAATATTTCCTTATGTTGGAATTCGATGCACAGCATGATTGAGCCTTATAAGGAAAAGAATTAAAACGAATTGGTCAATGGAGAAGTGCATGTAGCCTGTCCCATTAATAATATTGTCAATGCCGTGTCCAGGATTCAAACCTGGGTTATTGCGGTCACAACGCAATGTACTAACCACTATACAATTACGGCTGCTTTGAGAGTGTTAATCAAATATGTCTAGTTCAAAACATCTTGCCACGGCGCATTGTTTAAGAAATATATTTCCTTATGTTTCAATTCGATGCACCACATGCTTGGGACTTATAAGGAAAAAAAATTAAAAAGAATGAATCAAGAAATCTTTATCATTGCATTTGGAGACAATTTGGTCAGTATAGAAGTGCATATAGCCTGTCCCATTAATAATATTGTCAATGGCGTGACCAGGATTCAAACCTGGGTTATTGCGGCCACAACGTAATGTACTAACCACTATACGATCACGGCTGATATGAGACCGTTAATCAAATATGTCTAGTTCAAAACATCCTGCCACAGTGCATTATTAAAGAACTATATTTCCTTTCGTATGAATTCGATGCACAGCATGATTGAGCCTTATATGGAACAGAATTAAAACGAATTGGTCAATAGAGAAGTGCATGTAGCCTGTGCCATTAATAATATTGTCAATGCCGTGACCAGGATTCAAACCTGAGCTATTGCGGACACAACGCAATGTACTAACCTCTATGCGATCACGGCTGATATGAGAGTGTTAATAAAATATGTCTTGTTCAAAACATCCTGCCACAGTGCATTGTTTAAAAACTATATTTCCTAATGTTTGAATTCGATGCACAACATAATTTAGGCTTATAAAGAAAATAAGCTTAATTAATGTATTAGGAACTGTTTACCCTAGCGAACAGAGAAAACTTGGTCGACACAGAAAAACATGTTCACTTCCCTATCATCCTATCACAAATACCGGTAATGCCGTGACCAGGATTCGAACCTGGGTTATTGCAGCCACAACGCAATGTACTAACCACTATACGAGCACGGCAGATATGAGAGCGTTAACCAAATATGTGTAGTTCAAATCATCCTGCCGCAGTGCATTGTTAAAGAACTATATTTCCTTATGTTTGGATTCGATGCACAATATAATTCAGTCTTATAAAGAAAATAAGCTTGATTAATGTATTAGGAACTGTTTACCCTTGCGAACGGAGACAATTTGGTCGATACAAAAATACATGTTCACTTTCCTATCACTGATACTGGTAATTCCGTGACCAGAATTCGAACTTGGGTTATTGGGGCCACAACGCAATGTACTAACCACTATACGATTACGGTTGGTAAGAGAGCGTTAATCACATATGTCTAGTTCAAAACATCCTGCCACAATGCAGTGTTAAAGAACTATATTTCGTTTTGTTTGATTTCGATGCACAACATAATTCAGTTTTATAAGGAAAATAAGCTTGATTAATATATTAGGAACTGTTTACCCTAGCGAAAGGATACAATGTGGTCGATACAGAAATACATGTTCACTTTCCTATCACTGATACTGGTAATGTCGTGACCAGGATTCGAACCTGGGTTATTGCGACCACAACGCAATGTACTAACCATTATACGATCACGGCTGATGTAAGAGCGTTAATCAAATATGTCTAGTTCAAAACATCCTGCCACAGTGCATTGTTAAAGAACTATATTTTCTTCTGTTTGAATTCGATGCACAACTAAATTCAGTCTTATAAAGAAAATAAGTTTAATTAATGTATTAGGAATTGTTTACCTTATTGAACGGAGAAAATTTAGTCGACATGTGCATAATACTGTTAATGCCGTGACCAGGATTCGAACCGGGTTATTGCGACCACAACGCAATTTACTAACCACTATACGATCGCGGCTGATAAGAGAGTGTTAATCAAATTTGTCTAGTTCTAAACATCCTGAAAAAGTGCATTGTTTAAGAATAATATTTCCTTATGTTGGAATTCGATGCACAACATGATTGAGCCTTATGAGGAAAAGAATTAAAACGAATTGGTCAATAGAGAAGTGCATGTAGCCTGTCCCATTAATAATATTGTCAATGCCGTGTCCAGGATTCAAACCTGGGTTATTGTGGTCACAACGCAATGTACTAACCACTATACAATTACGGTTGCTTTGAGAGTGTTAATCAAATATGTCTAGTTCAAAACATCTTGCCACGGCGCATTGTTTAAGAAATATATTTCCTTATGTTTCAATTCGATGCACCACATGCTTGAGACTTATAAGGAAAAAAAATTAAAAAGAATGAATCAAGAAATCTTTATCATTGCATTTGGAGACAATTTGGTCAGTATAGAAGTGCATATAGCCTGTCCCATTAATAATATTGTCAATGCCGTGACCAGGATTCAAACCTGGGTTATTGCGGCCACAACGTAATGTACTAACCACTATACGATCACGGCTGATAGGAGAGCGTTAATCAAATATGTCTAGTTCAAAACATCCTGCCACAGTGCATTATTAAAGAACTATATTTCCTTTCGTATGAATTCGATGCGCAGCATGATTGAGCCTTATATGGAACAGAATTAAAACGAATTGGTCAATAGAGAAGTGCATGAAGCCGGTGCCATTAATAATATTGTCAATGCCGTGACCGGGATTCAAACCTGAGCTATTGCGGACACAACGCAATGTACTAACCTCTATGCGATCACGGCTGATATGAGTGTGTTAATAAAATATGTCTTGTTCAAAACATCCTGCCACAGTGCATTGTTTAAGAACTATATTTCCTAATGTTAGAATTCGATGCACAACATAATTTAGTCTTATAAAGAAAATAAGCTTAATTAATGTATTAGGAACTGTTTACCCTAACGAACGGAGAAAACTTGGTCGATACAGAAATACATGTTCACTTCCCTATCATCCTATCACAGATACCGGTAATGCCGTGACCAGGATTCGAACCTGGGTTATTGCGGCCACAACGCCATGTACTAACCACTATACGATCAATCAGACATGTCTTGTTCAAAACATCCTGTCACAGTGCATTGAAAAAGAACTATATTTCCCTTTGTTTGATTTCGATGCACAACATATTTCAGTCTTATAAAGAAAATAAGCTTAATTAATGTATTGGGAACTGTTTACCCTAGCGAACGGAGAAAATTTGATCGATACAGAAATTTATGTTCACTTTCCTACCATCCTATCACAGATACTGGTAATGCAGTGACCAGGATTTTAACCTGGGTTATTGCGGCCACAACGCAATGTACTACCCACTATACGACCACGGCTGATATGAGAGCGTTAACTAAATATGTCTAGTTCAAAACATCCTGCCTCAGTGCATTGTTAAAGAACTATATTTCCTTATGTTTGGATTCAATGCACAACATAATTGAGTCTTATTTGGATCTAAATTAAAGCGAATGTATCACCAACTGTTTACCAATTCGAACGGAGGCAATTTGATCAGTACGGAAGTACATATGCACAGTCGTGATAATAATATTGTTAATGCCGTGACCAGGATTCGAACCTGGATTATTGCGGCCACAACACAATGTACTAACCACTATACGATCACGGCTGATATGAGAACGTTAATCAAATATGTCTAGTTCAAAACATCATGCCACAGTGCATTGTTAAAGAACTATATTTCCTATGTTTGGATTCAATGCACAACATAATTTAGTCTTATGTGGAACGAAATTAAGACGAATGTATCACCAACTGTTTACCAATTCGAACGGGGGCAATTTGATCAGTACGGAAGTACATATGCCCAGTCCTCATAATAATATTGTTAATGCCGTGACCATGATTCGAACCTGGGTTATTGCGGCCACAACGCAATGTACTAACCACTATACGATCACGGCTAATATGAGAGGATTAATCAGATATGTCTAGTTCAAAACATCCTGCCATAGTGCATTGTCAAAGAACTATATTTCCTTTTGTTTTAATTCGATGCACAACTAAATTCAGTCTTAAAAAGAAAATGAGCTTAATTAATGTATTAGGAACTGTTTACCCTAGCGAACGGAGAACAATTGGTCATTACAGAAATACATGTTCACTTTCCTATCATCCTATCACAGATACTGGTAATGCCGTGACAGGATTCGAACCTGGGTTATTGCGGCCACAACGCAATGTACTAACCACTCTACGATCACGGCTGATATGAGAGCGTTACTCAGACATGTCTAGTACAAAACATCCTGCAACAGTGCATTGATAAAGAACTATATTTCCTTTTCTTTGAATTCGATGCACAACATAATTTAGTCTTATCAAGAAAATAAGCTTAATTATTGTATTAGGAACTGTTTACACTAGCGAACGGAGACAATTTGGTCGATACAGAAATACATGTTAACTTTCCTATCATCCTATCACAGATAATGGTAATGTCGTGACCAGGAGTCGAACCTGGGTTATTGCGCCCACAACGCAATGTACTAACTACTATTCGATGAATCAGACATGTCTAGTTCAAAACATCCTGCCACAGTGCATTGATAAAGAACTATATTTCCCTTTGTTTGATTTCGATGCACAACATAATTCAGTCTTATAAAGAAAATAAGCTTAATTAATGTATTAGGAACTGTTTACCCTAGCGAACGCAGAAAATTTGGTCGATACAGTAATACATGTTCACTTTCCTATCATCCTATCACAGATACTGGTAATGCCGTGACCAGGATTTGTACCTGGGTTATTGTGGCCACAACGCAATGTACTAACCACTATACGATCACGGCTGATATGAGAGCGTTAACCAAATATGTCTAGTTCAAAACATCCTGCCTCAGTGCATTATTAAAGAACTATATTTCCTTATGTTTGGATTCAATGCACAACATAATTGAGTCTTACATGGAACGAAATTAAAACGAATGTATCACCAACTGTTTACCAATTCGAACGGAGGCAATTTGATCAGTACGGATGTACATATCCCCAGTCCTGTTAATAATATTGTTAATGCCGTGACCACGATTCGAACCTGGGTTATTGCGGCCACAACGCAATGTACTAACAACTATACCATCACGGCTGATATAAGACCGTTAATCAAATATGTCTAGTTCAAAACATCATGCCACAGTGCATTGTTGAAGAACTATATTTCCTTATGTTTGGATTCGATGCACAATATAATTGAGTCTCATATGGAAGGAAATTACAACGAATGTATGACCAACTGTTTACCAATTCGAACGGAGGCAATTTGATCAGTACGGATGTACATATCCCCAGTCCTGTTAATAATATTGTTAATGCCGTGACCAGGATTCGAACCTTGGTTATTGCGGCCACAACGCAATGTACTAACCACTATACGATCACGGCTGATATGAGAGCGTTACTCAGACATGTCTAGTACAAAACATCCTGCAACAGTGCATTGATAAAGAAATATATTTCCTTTTCTTTGATTTCGATGCACAACATAATTTAGTCTTATCAAGAAAATAAGCTTAATTAATGTATTAGGAACTGTTTACCCTAGCGAACGGAGACAATTTGGTTGATACAAAAATACATGTTCACTTTCCTATCAACCTATCACAGATACTGGTAATGTTGTGACCAGGATTCGAACTTGGATTATTGTGGCCACAACGCAATGAACTAACCACTATACGATCACGGTTCATATGAGAGCGTTAATCAGATATGTCTAGTTCAAAACATCCTACCGCAGTGCATTGTAAAAGAACTATATTTCCCATTGTTTGATTTCGATGCACAACATAATTTAATCTTATAAAGAAAATAAACTTAATTAATGTATTAGGAACTGTTTACCCTCGCGAACGGAGAAAATTTGGTCGATACAGAAATACATGTTGACTTTCCTATCATCCTATCACAGATACTGGTAATGTCGTGACCAGGATTTGAACCTGGGTTATTGCGGCCACAACGCAATGTGCTAACCACTATACGATCACGGCAGATATGGGAGTGTTAAAAAAATATGTCTAGTTCTAAACATCCTGAAAAAGTGCATTGATAAAGAAATATATTTCCTTTTCTTTGATTTCGATGCACAACATAATTTAGTCTTATCAAGAAAATAAGCTTAATTAATGTATTAGGAACTGTTTACCCTAGCGAACGGAGACAATTTGGTTGATACAGAAATACATGTTCACTTTCCTATCAACCTATCACAGATACTGGTAATGTTGTGACCAGGATTCGAACTTGGATTATTGTGGCCACAACGCAATGAACTAACCACTATACGATCACGGTTGATAGGACAGCGTTAATCAGATATGTCTAGTTCAAAACATCCTACCGCAGTGCATTGTAAAAGAACTATATTTCCCATTGTTTGATTTCGATGCACAACATAATTTAATCTTATAAAGAAAATAAACTTAATTAATGTATTAGGAACTGTTTACCCTCGCGAACGGAGAAAATTTGGTCGATACAGAAATACATGTTGACTTTCCTATCATCCTATCACAGATACTGGTAATGTCGTGACCAGGATTTGAACCTGGGTTATTGCGGTCACAACGCAATGTACTAACCACTATACAATAACGGCTGCTTTGAGAGTGTTAATCAAATATGTCTAGTTCAAAACATCTTGCCACGGCGCATTGTTTAAGAAATATATTTCCTTATGTTTCAATTCGATGCACCACATGCTTGAGACTGATAAGGAAAAAAAATTAAAAAGAATGAATCAAGAAATCTTTATCATTGCATTTGGAGACAATTTGGTCAGTATAGAAGTGCATATAGCCTGTCCCATTAATAATATTGTCAATGCCGTGACCAGGATTCAAACCTGGGTTATTGCGGCCACAACGTAATGTACTAACCACTATACGATCACGGCTGATATGAGACCGTTAATCAAATATGTCTAGTTCAAAACATCCTGCCACAGTGCATTATTAAAGAACTATATTTCCTTTCGTATGAATTCGATGCACAGCATGATTGAGCCTTATATGGAACAGAATTAAAACGAATTGGTCAATAGAGAAGTGCATGTAGCCTGTGCCATTAATAATATTGTCAATGCCGTGACCAGGATTCAAACCTGAGCTATTGCGGACACAACGCAATGTACTAACCTCTATGCGATCACGGCTGATATGAGAGTGTTAATAAAATATGTCTTGTTCAAAACATCCTGCCACAGTGCATTGTTTAAAAACTATATTTCCTAATGTTTGAATTCGATGCACAACATAATTTAGGCTTATAAAGAAAATAAGCTTAATTAATGTATTAGGAACTGTTTACCCTAGCGAACGGAGAAAACTTGGTCGATACAGAAAAACATGTTCACTTCCCTATCATCCTATCACATATACCGGTAATGCCGTGACCAGGATTCGAACCTGGGTTATTGCAGCCACAACGCAATGTACTAACCACTATACGATCACGGCTGATATGAGAGCGTTAACCAAATATGTGTAGTTCAAAACATCCTGCCACAGTGCATTGTTAAAGAACTATATTTTCTTCTGTTTGAATTCGATGCACAACTAAATTCAGTCTTATAAAGAAAATAAGTTTAATTAATGTATTAGGAATTGTTTACCCTAGCGAACGGAGAAAATTTAGTCGACATGTGCATAATACTGTTAATGCCGTGACCAGGATTCGAACCCGGGTCATTGCGACCACAACGCAATTTACTAACCACTATACGATCGCGGCTGATATGAGAGTGTTAATCAAATTTGTCTAGTTCAAAACATCCTGCCACAGTGCATTATTAAAGAACTATATTTCCTTTCGTATGAATTCGATGCGCAGCATGATTGAGCCTTATATGGAACAGAATTAAAACGAATTGGTCAATAGAGAAGTGCATGTAGCCGGTGCCATTAATAATATTGTCAATGCCGTGGCCAGGATTCAAACCTGAGCTATTGCGGACACAACGCAATGTACTAACCTCTATGCGATCACAGCTGATATGAGAGTGTTAATAAAATATATCTTGTTCAAAACATCCTGCCACAGTGCATTGTTTAAGAACTATATTTCCTAATGTTAGAATTCGATGCACAACATAATTTAGTCTTATAAAGAAAATAAGCTTAATTAATGTATTAGGAACTGTTTACCCTAGCGAACGGAGAAAACTTGGTCGATACAGAAATACATGTTCACTTCCCTATCATCCTATCACAGATACCGGTAATGCCGTGACCAGGATTCGAACCTGGGTTATTGCGGCCACAACGCAATGTACTAACCACTATACGATCACCGCTGATATGAGAGCGTTAACCAAATATGTGTAGTTCAAATCATCCTGCCGCAGTGCATTGTTAAAGAACTATATTTCCTTATGTTTGGATTCGATGCACAATATAATTCAGCCTTATAAAGAAAATAAGCTTGATTAATGTATTAGGAACCGTTTACCCTAGCGAAGGGAGACAATTTGGTCGATACAGAAATACATGTTCACTTTCCTATCACTGATACTGGTAATTCCGTGACCAGGATTCGAACTTGGGTTAATGCGGCCACAACGCAATGTACTAACCACTATACGATTACGGTTGGTAAGAGAGCGTTAATCAAATATGTCTAGTTCAAAACATCCTGCCACAATGCAGTGTTAAAGAATTATATTTCGTTTTGTTTGATTTCGATGCAAAACATAATTCAGTTTAATAAGGAAAATAAGCTTGATTAATATATTAGGAACTGTTTACCCTGGCGAAAGGATACAATTTGGTCGATACAGAAATACATGTTCACTTTCCTATCACTGATACTGGTAATACCGTGACCAGGATTCGAACCTGGGTTATTGCGAACACAACGCAATGTACTAACCATTATACGATCACGGCTGATGTAAGAGCGTTAATCAAATATGTCTAGTTCAAAACATCCTGCCACAGTGCATTGTTAAAGAACTATATTTTCTTCTGTTTGAATTCGATGCACAACTAAATTCAGTCTTATCAAGAAAATAAGTTTAATTAATGTATTAGGAATTGTTTACCCTAGCGAACGGAGAAAATTTGGTCGACATGTGCATAATACTGTTAATGCCGTGACCAGGATTCGAACCCGGGTTATTGCGACCACAACGCAATTTACTAACCACTATACGATCGCGGCTGATATGAGAGTGTTAATCAAATTTGTCTAGTTCTAAACATCCTGAAAAAGTGCATTGTTTAAGAATAATATTTCCTTATGTTGGAATTCGATGCACAGCATGATTGAGCCTTATAAGGAAAAGAATTAAAACGAATTGGTCAATAGAGAAGTGCATGTAGCCTGTCCCATTAATAATATTGTCAATGCCGTGTCCAGGATTCAAACCTGGGTTATTGCGGTCTCAACGCAATGTACTAACCACTATACAATAACGGCTGCTTTGAGAGTGTTAATCAAATATGTCTAGTTCAAAACATCTTGCCACGGCGCATTGTTTAAGAAATATATTTCCTTATATTTTAATTCGATGCACCACATGCTTGAGACTTATAAGGAAAAAAAATTAAAAAGAATGAATCAAGAAATCTTTATCATTGCATTTGGAGACAATTTGGTCAGTATAGAAGTGCATATAGCCTGTCCCATTAATAATATTGTCAATGCCGTGACCAGGATTCAAACCTGGGTTATTGCGGCCACAACGTAATGTACTAACCACTATACGATCACGGCTGATATGAGAGCGTTAATCAAATATGTCTAGTTCAAAACATCCTGCCACAGTGCATTATTAAAGAACTATATTTCATTTCGTATGAATTCGATGCACACCATGATTGAGCCTTATATGGAACAGAATTAAAACGAATTGGTCAATAGAGAAGTGCATGTAGCCTATGCCATTAATAATATTGTCAATGCCGTGACCAGGATTCAAACCTGAGCTATTGCGGACACAACGCAATGTACTAACCTCTATGCGATCACGGCTGATATGAGAGTGTTAATAAAATATGTCTTGTTCAAAACATCCTGCCACAGTGCATTGTTTAAGAACTATATTTCCTAATGTTTGAATTCGATGCACAACATAATTTAGTCTTATAAAGAAAATAAGATTAATTAATGTATTAGGAACTGTTTACCCTAACGAACGGAGAAAACTTGGTCGATACAGAAATACATGTTCACTTTCCTATCATCCTATCACAGATACCGGTAATGCCGTGACCAGGATTCGAACCTGGGTTATTGCGGCCACAACGCAATGTACTAACCACTATACGATCACGGCTGATATGAGAGCGTTAACCAAATATGTGTAGTTCAAATCATCCTGCCGCAGTGCATTGTTAAAGAACTATATTTCCTTATGTTTGGATTCAATGCACAATATAATTCAGTCTTATATAGAAAATAAGCTTGATTAATGTATTAGGAACCGTTTACCCTAGCGAACGCAGACAATTTGGTCGATACAGAAATACATGTTCACTTTCCTATCACTGATACTGGCAATTCCGTGACCAGGATTCGAACTTGGGTTAATGCGGCCACAACGCAATGTACTAACCACTATACGATTACGGTTGGTAAGAGAGCGTTAATCAAATATGTCTAGTTCAAAACATCCTGCCACAATGCAGTGTTAAGGAACCATATTTCGTTTTGTTTGAATTCGATGCAAAACATAATTCAGTTTTATAAGGAAAATAACCTTGATTAATATATTAGGAACTGTTTACCCTAGCGAAAGGATACAATTCGGTCGATACAGAAATACATGTTCACTTTCCTATCACTGATACTGGTAATGTCGTGACCAGGATTCGAACCTGGGTTATTGCGACCACAACGCAATGTACTAACCATTATACGATCACGGCTGATATGAGAGTGTTAATCAAATTTGTCTAGTTCTCAACATCCTGAAAAAGTGCATTGTTTAAGAATAATATTTCCTTATGTTGGAATTCGATGCACAGCATGATTGAGCCTTATAAGGAAAAAATTAAAACGAATTGGTCAATAGAGAAGTGCATGTAGCCTGTCCCATTAATAATATTGTCAATGCCGTGACCAGGATTCAAACCTGGGTTATTGCGGCCACAACGTAATGTACTAACCACTATACGATCACGGCTGATATGAGAGCGTTTAACAAATATGTCTAGTTCAAAACATCCTGCCACAGTGTATTGTTAAAGAACTATATTTCCTTATGTTTGGATTCAATGCACAACATAATTTAATCCAATAAAGAAAATGAACTTAATTAATGTATTAAGAACTGTTTACCCTAGCGAACGGAGAAAATTTGGTCGATACAGAAATACATGTTGACTTTCCTATCATCCTATCATAGATACTGGTAATGCCGCGACCAGGAATTGAACCTGGGTTATTGCGGCCACAACGCAATGTACTAACCACTATACGATCACGGCCGATATGAGAGCGTTGATCAGACATGTCTAGTTCAAAACATCCTGCCACAGTGCATTGATAAAGACCTATTTTCCCATTGTTTGATTTCGATGCACAACATAATTTAATCTTATAAAGAAAATAAACTTAATTAATGTATTAGGAACTGTTTACCCTCGCGAACGGAGAAAATTTGGTCGATACAGAAATACATGTTGACTTTCCTATCATCCTATCACAGATACTGGTAATGTCGTGACCAGGATTTGAACCTGCGTTATTGCGGCCACAACGCAATGTACTAACCACTATACGATCACGGCAGATATGGGAGCGTTAAACAAATATGTCTAGTTCAAAACATCCTGCCACAGTGTATTGTTAAAGAACAATATTTCCTTATGTTTGGATTCAATGCACAACATAATTTAATCCTATAAAGAAAATGAACTTAATTAATGTATTAAGAACTGTTTACCCTAGCGAACGGAGAAAATTTGGTCGATACAGAAATACATGTTCACTTTCCTATCATCCTATCAAAGATACTGGTTATGCCGGGACCAGAATTTGAACCTGGGTTATTGCGGCCACAACGTAATGTACTAACCACTATACGATCACGGCTGATATGAGAGCGTTAATAAAATATGTCTAGTTCAAAACATCCTGCCACAGTGCATTATTAAAGAACTATATTTCCTTTCGTATGAATTCGATGCACAGCATGATTGAGCCTTATATGGAACAGAATTAAAACGAATTGGTCAATAGAGAAGTGCATGTAGCCTGTGCCATTAATAATATTGTCAATGCCGTGACCAGGATTCAAACCTGAGCTATTGCGGACACAACGCAATGTACTAACCTCTATGCGATCACGGCTGATATGAGAGTGTTAATAAAATATGTCTTGTTCAAAACATCCTGCCACAGTGCATTGTTTAAAAACTATATTTCCTAATGTTTGAATTCGATGCACAACATAATTTAGTCTTATAAAGAAAATAAGCTTAATTAATGTATTAGGAACTGTTTACCCTAGCGAACGGAGAAACCTTGGTCGATACAGAAATACATGTTCACTTCCCTATCATCCTATCACAGATACCGGTAATGCCGTGACCAGGATTCGAACCTGGGTTATTGCGGCCACAACGCAATGTACTAACCACTATGCGATCACGGCCGATATGAGAGCGTTAACCAAATATGTGTAGTTCAAATCATCCTGCCGCAGTGCATTGTTAAAGAACTATATTTCCTTATGTTTGGATTCGATGCACAATATAATTCAGTCTTATAAAGAAAATAAGCTTGATTAATGTATTAGGAACCGTTTACCCTAGCGAACGGAGACAATTTGGTCGATACAGAAATACATGTTCACTTTCCTATCACTGATACTGGTAATTCCGTGACCGGGATTTGAACTTGGGTTAATGCGGCCACAACGCAATGTACTAACCACTATACGATTACGGTTGGTAAGAGAGCGTTAATCAAATATGTCTAGTTCAAAACATCCTGCCACAATGCAGTGTTAAAGAACTATATTTCGTTTTGTTTGATTTCGATGCAAAACATAATTCAGTTTTATTAGGAAAATAAGCTTGATTAATATATTAGGAACTGTTTACCCTAGCGAAAGGATACAATTTGGTCGATACAGAAATACATGTTCACTTTCCTATCACTGATACTGGTAATGTCGTGACCAGGATTCGAACCTGGGTTATTGCGACCACAACGCAATGTACTAACCATTATACGATCACGGCTGATGTAAGAGCGTTAATCAAATATGTCTAGTTCAAAACATCCTGCCACAGTGCGTTGTTAAAGAACTATATTTTCTTCTTTTTGAATTCGATGCACAACTAAATTCAGTCTTATAAAGAAAATAAGCTTGATTAATGTATTAGGAACCGTTTACCCTAGCGAACGGAGACAATTAGGTCGATACAGAAATACATGTTCACTTTCCTATCACTGATACTGGTAATTCCGTGACCAGGATTCGAACTTGGGTTAATGCGGCCACAACGCAATGTACTAACCACTATACGATTACGGTTGGTAAGAGAGCGTTAATCAAATATGTCTAGTTCAAAACATCCTGCCACAATGCAGTGTTAAAGAACTATATTTCGTTTTGTTTGATTTCGATGCAAAACATAATTCAGTTTTATAAGGAAAATAAGCTTGATTATTATATTAGGAACTGTTTACCCTAGCGAAAGGATACAATTTGGTCGATACAGAAATACATGTTCACTTTCCTGTCACTGATACTGGTAATGTCGTGACCAGGATTCGAACCTGGGTTATTGCGACCACAACGCAATGTACTAACCATTATACGATCACGGCTGATGTAAGAGTGTTAATCAAATATGTCTAGTTCAAAACATCCTGCCACAGTGCATTGTTAAAGAACTATATTTTCTTCTGTTTGAATTCGATGCACAACTAAATTCAGTCTTATAAAGAAAATAAGTTTAATTAATGTATTAGGAATTGTTTACCCTAGCGAACGGAGAAAATTTAGTCGACATGTGCATAATACTGTTAATGCCGTGACCAGGATTCGAACCCGGGTTATTGCGACCACAACGCAATTTACTAACCACTATACGATCGCGGCTGATATGAGAGTGTTAATCAAATTTGTCTAGTTCTAAACATCCGGAAAAGTGCATTGTTTAAGAATAATATTTCCTTATGTTGGAATTCGATGCACAGCATGATTGAGCCTTATAAGGAAAAGAATTAAAACGAATTGGTCAATAGAGAAGTGCATGTAGCCTGTCCCATTAATAATATTGTCAATGCCGTGTCCAGGATTCAAACCTGGGTTATTGCGGTCACAACGCAATGTACTAACCACTATACAATTACGGCTGCTTTGAGAGTGTTAATCAAATATGTCTAGTTCAAAACATCTTGCCACGGCGCATTGTTTAAGAAATATACTTCCTTATGTTTCAATTCGATGCACCACATGCTTGAGACTTATAAGGAAAAAAAATTAAAAAGAATGAATCAAGAAATCTTTATCATTGCATTTGGAGACAATTTGGTCAGTATAGAAGTGCATATAGCCTGTCCCATTAATAATATTGTCAATGCAGTGACCAGGATTCAAACCTGGGTTATTGCGGCCACAACGTAATGTACTAACCACTATACGATCACGGCTGATATGAGAGCGTTAATCAAATATGTCTAGTTCAAAACATCCTGCCACAGTGCATTATTAAAGAACTATATTTCCTTTCGTATGAATTCGATGCACAGCATGATTGAGCCTTATATGGAACAGAATTAAAACGAATTGGTCAATAGAGAAGTGCATGTAGCCTGTGCCATTAATAATATTGTCAATGCCGTGACCAGGATTCAAACCTGAGCTATTGCGGACACAACGCAATGTACTAACCTCTATGCGATCACGGCTGATATGAGAGTGTTAATAAAATATGTCTTGTTCAAAACATCCTGCCACAGTGCATTGTTTAAGAACTATATTTCCTAATGTTTGAATTCGCTGCACCACATAATTTAGTCTTATCAAGAAAATAAGCTTAATTAATGTATTAGGAACTGTTTACCCTAGCGAACGGAGAAAACTTGGTCGATACAGAAATACATGTTCACTTCCCTATCATCCTATCACAGATACCGGTAATGCCGTGACCAGGATTCGAACCCGGGTTATTGCGACCACAACGCAATGTACTAACCACTATACGATCACGGCTGATATGAGAGTGTTAATCAAATTTGTCTAGTTCTAAACATCCTGAAAAAGTGCATTGTTTAAGAATAATATTTCCTTATGTTTCAATTCGATGCACCACATGCTTGAGACTTATAAGGAAAAAAAATTAAAAAGAATGAATCAAGAAATCTTTATCATTGCATTTGGAGACAATTTGGTCAGTATAGAAGTGCATATAGCCTGTCCCATTAATAATATTGTCAATGCAGTGACCAGGATTCAAACCTGGGTTATTGCGGCCACAACGTAATGTACTAACCACTATACGATCACGGCTGATATGAGAGCGTTAATCAAATATGTCTAGTTCAAAACATCCTGCCACAGTGCATTATTAAAGAACTATATTTCCTTTCGTATGAATTCGATGCACAGCATGATTGAGCCTTATATGGAACAGAATTAAAACGAATTGGTCAATAGAGAAGTGCATATAGCCTGTCCCATTAATAATATTGTCAATGCCGTGACCAGGATTCAAACCTGGGTTATTGCAGCCACAACGTAATGTACTAACCACTATACGCTCACGGCTGATATGAGAGCGTTAAACAAATATGTCTAGTTCGAAACATCCTGCCACAGTGTATTGTTAAAGAACTATATTTCCTAATGTTTGAATTCGATGCACAACATAATTTAGTCTTATAAAGAAATTAAGCTTAATTAATGTATTAGGAACTGTTTACCCTAGCGAACGGAGACAATTTGGTCGATTCAAAAATACATGTTCACTTTCCTATCATCCTATCACAGAAACTGGTAATGTCGTGACCAGGATTCGAACCTGGTTATTGCGGCCACAACGCAATGTACTAACCACTATACGGTCACGGCTGATAAGAGAGCTTTAATCAGACATGTCTAGTTCAAAACATCCTACCACAATGCATTGATAAAGAACTATATTTCCCTTTGTTTGATTTCTATGCACAACATAATTTAGTCTTATAAAGAAAAGAAGCTTAATTAATGTATTAGGAACTGTTTACCATAGCGAACGGAGAAAACTTGGTCGATACAGAAATACATGTTCACTTTCCTATCAACCTATCACAGATACCGGTAATACCGTGACCAGGATTCGAATCTGGGTTATTGCGGCCACAACGCAATGTACTAACCACTATACGATCACGGCTGATATGAGAGCGTTAATCAAATATGTCTAGCTCAAAACATCATACCACGGTGCATTGTTAAAGAACTATAATTCCATATGTTTCGATTCTATGCACAATATAATTGAGTCTCATATGGAAGGAAATTAAAACGAATATATCACCAACTGTTTACCAATTCGAACGGAGGCAATTTGATAAGTACGGAAGTACATATCCCCAGTCCTGTTAATACTATTTTTAATGCCGTGACCAGGATTCGAACCTGGGTTATTGCGGCCACAACGCAATGTACTAACCACTATACGATCACGGCTGATATGAGAGCGTTAATCAAATATGTCTAGTTCAAAACATCATGCAGCAGTGCATTGTTAAAGAACTATATTTCCTATGTTTGGATTCAATGCACAACATAATTTAGTCCTATGTGGAACGAAATTAAAACGAATGTATCACCAACTGTTTACCCATTCGAACGGGGGCAATTTGATCAGTACGGAAGTACATATGCCCAGTCTTGATAATAACATTGTTAATGCCGTGACCATGATTCGAACCTGGGTTATTGCGGCCACAACGCAATGTACTAACCACTATACGATCACGGCTAATATGAGAGGATTAATCATATATGTCTAGTTCAAAACATCCTGCCATAGTGCATTGTCAAAGAACTATATTTCCTCTTGTTTTAATTCGATGCACAACTAAATTCAGTCTTATAAAGAAAATAAGCTTAATTAATGTATTAGGAACTGTTTACCCTAGCGAACGGAGAAAATTTGGTCATTACAGAAATACATGTTCACTTTCCTATCATCCTATCACAGATACTGGTAATGCCGTGACCAGGATTCGAACCTGGGTTATTGCGGCCACAACGCAATGTACTAACCACTATACGATCACGGCTGATATGAGAGCGTTAATCAAATATGTCTAGTTCAAAGCATCATGCCACAGTGCATTGTTGAAGAACTATATTTCCTTATGTTTGGATTCGATGCACAATATAATTGAGTCTCATATGGAAGGAAATTAAAAGGAATGTATGACCAACTGTTTACCAATTCGAACGGAGGCAATTTGATCAGTACGGAAGTACATATCCCCAGTCCTGTTAATAATATTGTTAATGCCGTGACCAGGATTCGAACCTGGGTTATTGCGGCCACAACGCAATGTACTAACCACTATACGAGCACGGCTGATATTTAAGCGTTACTCAGACATGTCTAGTACAAAACATCCTGCAACAGTGCATTGATAAAGAAATATATTTCCTTTTCTTTGATTTCGATGCACAACATAATTTAGTCTTATCAAGAAAATAAGCTTAATTAATGTATTAGGAACTGTTTACCCTAGCGAACGGAGACAATTTGGTTGATACAGAAATACATGTTCACTTTCCTATCAACCTATCACAGATACTGGTAATGTTGTGACCAGGATTCGAACTTGGGTTATTGTTGCCACAACGCAATGAAGTAACCACTATACGATCACGGTTGATATGAGAGCGTTAATCAGATATGTCTAATTCAAAACATCCTGCCGAAGTGCATTGTAAAAGAACTATAATTGAATTCGATTCACAACTAAATTCAGTCTTATAAAGAAAATAAGCTTAATTAATGTACTAGGAATTGTTTACACTAGCGAACGTAGAAAATTTGGTCGATACAGAAAAACATGTTCACTTTCCTATCATCCTATCACAGATACTGGTAATGTCGTGACCAGGATTCGAACCTGGTTATTGCGGCCACAACGCAATGTACTAACCACTATACGGTCACGGCTGTTAAGAAAGCTTTAATCAGACATGTCTAGTTCAAAACATCCTACCACAATGCATTGATAAAGAACTATATTTCCCTTTGTTTGATTTCGATGCACAACATAATTTAGTCTTATAAAGAAAATAAACTTAATTAATGTATTAAGAACTGTTTACCCTAGCGAACGGAGAAAATTTGGTCGATACAGAAATACATGTTGACTTTCCTATCATCCTATCATAGATACTGGTAATGCCGTGACCAGGATTCGAACATGGGTTATTGGGACCCAACGCAATGTACTAACCACTATACGATCACGGCTAATGTGAGAGCGTTAAACAAATATCTCTAGTTCAAAAAATCCTGCCACAGTGCATTGTTAAAGAACTATATTTCCTTATGTTTGGATTCAATGCACAACATAATTTAATCTTATAAAGAAAATAAACTTAATTAATGTATTAGGAACTGTTTACCCTAGCGAACGGAGAAAATTTGGTCATTACAGAAATACATGTTCACTTTCCTATCATCCTATCACAGATACTGGTAATGCCGTGACCAGGATTCGAACCTGGGTTATTGCGGCCACAACGCAATGTACTAACCACTATACGATCACGGCTGATATGAGAGCGTTACTCAGACATGTCTATTACAAAACATCCTGCAACAGTGCATTGATAAAGAACTATATTTCCTTATGTTTGGACTCAATGCACAACATAATTGAGTCTTACATGGAACGAAATTAAAACGAATGTATCACCAACTGTTTACCAATTCGAACAGCGGCAATTTGATCAGTACGGATGTACATATCCCCAGTCCTGTTAATAATATTGTTAATGCCGTGACCAGGATTCGAACCTGGGTTATTGCGGCCACAACGCAATGTACTAACCACTATTCGATCACGGCTGATATGAGAGCGTTAATCAAATATGTCTAATTCAAAGCATCATGCCACAGTGCATTGTTGAAGAACTATATTTCCTTATGTTTGGATTCGATGCACAACATAATTTAGTCTTATCAAGAAAATAAGCTTAATTAATGTATTAGGAACTGTTTACCCTAGCGAACGGAGACAATTTGGTTGATACAGAAATACATGTTCACTTTCCTATCAACCTATCACAGATACTGGTAATGTCGTGACCAGGATTCGAACCTGGTTATTGCGGCCACAACACAATGTACTAACCACTATACGGTCACGGCTGATAAGAAAGCTTTAATCAGACATGTCTAATTCAAAACATCCTACCACAATGCATTGATAAAGAACTATATTTCCCTTTGTTTGATTTCGATTCACAACTAAATTCAGTCTTATAAAGAAAATAAGCTTGATTAATATACTAGGAATTGTTTACACTAGCGAACGGAGAAAATTTGGTCGATACAGAAAAACATGTTCACTTTCCTATCATCCTATCACAGATACTGGTAATGTCGTGACCAGGATTCGAACCTGGTTATTGCGGCCACAACGCAATGTACTAACCACTATACGGTCACGGCTGTTAAGAAAGCTTTAATCAGACATGTCTAGTTCAAAACATCCTACCACAATGCATTGATAAAGAACTATATTTCCCTTTGTTTGATTTCGATGCACAACATAATTTAGTCTTATAAAGAAAATAAACTTAATTAATGTATTAAGAACTGTTTACCCTAGCGAACGGAGAAAATTTGGTCGATACAGAAATACATGTTGACTTTCCTATCATCCTATCATAGATACTGGTAATGCCGTGACCAGGATTCGAACATGGGTTATTGGGACCCAACGCAATGTACTAACCACTATACGATCACGGCTGATATGAGAGCGTTAAACAAATATCTCTAGTTCAAAACATCCTGCCACAGTGCATTGTTAAAGAACTATATTTCCTTATGTTTGGATTCAATGCACAACATAATTTAATCTTATAAAGAAAATAAACTTAATTAATGTATTAGGAACTGTTTACCCTAGCGAACGGAGAAAATTTGGTCATTACAGAAATACATGTTCACTTTCCTATCATCCTATCACAGATACTGGTAATGCCGTGACCAGGATTCGAACCTGGGTTATTGCGGCCACAACGCAATGTACTAACCACTATACGATCACGGCTGATATGAGAGCGTTACTCAGACATGTCTATTACAAAACATCCTGCAACAGTGCATTGATAAAGAACTATATTTCCTTATGTTTGGATTCAATGCACAACATAATTGAGTCTTACATGGAACGAAATTAAAACGAATGTATCACCAACTGTTTACCAATTCGAACAGCGGCAATTTGATCAGTACGGATGTACATATCCCCAGTCCTGTTAATAATATTGTTAATGCCGTGACCAGGATTCGAACCTGGGTTATTGCGGCCACAACGCAATGTACTAACCACTATACGATCACGGCTGATATGAGAGCGTTAAAGAAATATGTCTAGTTCAAAACATCCTGCCACAGTGTATTGTTAAAGAACTATATTTCCTTATGTTTGGATTCAATGCACAACATAATTTAATCTTATAAAGAAAATAAACTTAATTAATGTATTAAGAACTGTTTACCCTAGCGAACGGAGAAAATTTGGTCGATACAGAAATACATGTTGACTTTCCTATCATCCTATCAAAGATACTGGTAATGCCGCGACCAGGATTTGAACCTGGGTTATTGCGGCCGCAACGCAATGTACTAACCACTATACGATCACGGCCGATATGAGAGCGTTGATCAGATTTTTTTAGTTCAAAACATCCTGCCGCAGCGCATTGTTAAAGAACTATATTTCCTTATGTTTGGATTCGATGCACAATATAACTGCGTCTCATATGGAAGGAAATGAAAACGAATTTATCACCAACTGTTTACCAATTTGAACGGAGCCAATTTGATCAGTACGGAAGTACATATGCCCTGTTGTAATAATAATATCGTTAATGCCGTGACCAGGATTCGAACTTGGGTTATTGCGGTCACAACGCAATGTACTAACCACTATACAATTACGGTTGGTAAGAGAGCGTTAATCCAATATATCTAGTTCAAAACATCCTGCCACAATGCAGTGTTACAGAACTATATTTCCTTTTGTTTGATTTCGATGCAAAACATAATTCAGTTTTATAAGGAAAATAAGCTTGATTAATATATTAGGAACTGTTTACCCTAGCGAAAGGAGAAAATTTGGTCGATACAGTAATACATGTTCACTTTCCTATCACTGATACTGGTAATGCCGTGATCAGGATTCGAACCTGGGTTTTGCGACCACAACGCAATGTACTAACAATTATACGATCACGGCCTATGTAAGAGCGTTAATCAAATATGTCTAGTTCAAAACATCCTGCCACAGTGCATTGTTAAAGAACTATATTTTCTTCTGTTTGAATTCGATGCACAACTAAATTCAGTCTTATTAAGAAAATAAGTTTAATTAATGTATTAGGAATTGTTTACCCTAGCGAACGGAGAAAATTTGGTCGACATGTGCATAATACTGTTAATGCCGTGACCATGATTCGAACCCGGGTTATTGCGACCACAACGCAATGTACTAACCACTATACGATCACAGCTGCTATGAGAGTGTTAATCAAATTTGTCTAGTTCTAAACATCCTGAAAAAGTGCATTGTTTAAGAATAATATTTCATTATGTTGGAATTCGATGCACAGCATGATTGAGCCTTATAAAGAATAGAATTAAAACGAATTGGTCAATAGAGAAGTGCATGTAGCCTGTCCCATTAATAATATTGTCAATGCCGTGACCAGGATTCAAACCAGGGTTATTGCGGCCACAACGCAATGTACTAACCACTATACAATTACGGCTGATATGCGAGTGTTAATCAAATATGTCTAGTTCAAAACATCTTGCCACGGCGCATTGTTTAAGTAATATATTTCCTTATGTTTCAATTCGATGCACCACATGCTTGAGACTTATAAGGAAAAAAAAATTAAAAAGAATGAATCAAGAAATCTTTATCATTGCATTTGGAGACAATTTGGTCAGTATAGAAGTGAATATAGCCTGTCCCATTAATAATGTTGTCAATGCCGTGACCAGGATTCAAACCTGGGTTATAGCGGCCACAACGTAATGTACTAACCACTATACGATCACAGCTGATATGAGAGCGTTTATCAAGTATGTCTAGTTCAAAGCATCCTGCCACAGTGCATTATTAAAGAACTATATTTCCTTTCGTATGAGTTCGAAGCACAACATGATTGAGTCTCATAAGGAAAAGAATTAAAACGAATACATCACCAACTGTTTAGCAATACGAACGAAGGAAATTTGATGAGAACAGAAGTATATATACCCTGACCTGTTCATAATACTGTTAATGCCGTGACCAGGATTCGAACCTGGGTTATTGCGGCCACAACGCAATTTACTAACCACTATACGATCACGGCTGATATGAGAGTGTTAATCAAATATGTCTAGTTTTAAACATCCGGCCACAGTGCATTGTTTAAGAATAATATTTCCTTATGTTGTAATTCGATGCACAGCATGATTGAGCTTTATAAGGAACAGAATTAAAACGAATTGGTCAATAGAGAAGTGCATGTAGCCTGTCCCATTAATAATATTGTCAATGCCGTGACCAGGATTCAAACCTCAGCTATTGCGGACACAACGCAGTGTACTAACCTCTATGCGATCACGGCTGATATAAGAGTGTTGATAAAATATGCCTTGTTCAAAACATCCTGCCACAGTGCATTGTTTAAGAACTATATTTCCTAATGTTTGAATTCGATGCACAACATAATTTAGTCTTATAAAGAAAATAAGCTTAATTAATGTATTAGGAACTGTTTACCCTAGCGAACGGAGACAATTTGGTCGATTCAGAAATACATGTTCACTTTCCTATCATCCTATCACAGATACTGGTAATGTCGTGACCAGGATTCGAACCTGGTTATTGCGGCCACAACGCAATGTACTAACCACTATACGGTCACGGCTGATAAGAGAGCTTTAATCAGACATGTCTAGTTCAAAACATCCTACCACAATGCATTGATAAAGAACTATATTTCCTTTTGTTTGATTTCCATGCACAACATAATTTAGTCTTATAAAGAAAAGAAGCTTAATTAATGTATTATGAACTGTTTACCATAGCGAACGGAGAAAACTTGGTCGATACAGAAATACATGTTCACTTTCCTATCAACCTATCACAGATACCGGTAATACCATGACCAGGATTTGTACCTGGGTTATTGCGGCCACAAGGCAATGTACTAACCACTATACGATCACGGCTGATATGAGAGCGTTAATCAGACATGTCTAGTTCAAAACATCCTACCACAATGCATTGATAAAGAACTATATTTCCTTTTGTTTGATTTCCATGCACAACATAATTTAGTCTTATAAAGAAAAGAAGCTTAATTAATGTATTATGAACTGTTTACCATAGCGAACGGAGAAAACTTGGTCGATACAGAAATACATGTTCACTTTCCTATCAACCTATCACAGATACCGGTAATACCATGACCAGGATCCGAACCTGGGTTATTGCGGCCACAAGGCAATGTACTAACCACTATACGATCACGGCTGATATGAGAGCGTTAACCAAATATGTCTAGTTCAAAACATCCTGCCACAGTGCATTGTTAAAGAACTATATTTCTTTATGTTTGGATTCGATGCACAATATAATTCAGTCTTATAAGGAAAATAAGCTTGATTAATGTATTAGGAACTGTTTACCCTAGCGAACGGAGACAATTTGGTCGATACAGAAATACATGTTCACTTTCCTATCACTGATACTGGTAATTCTGTGGCCAGGATTCGAACTTGGGTTATTGCGGCCACAACGCAATGTACTAACCACTATACGATTACGGTTGGTAAGAGAGCGTTAATCAAATATATCTAGTTCAAAACATCCTGCCACAATGCAGTGTTACAGAACTATATTTCCTTTTGTTTGATTTCGATGCAAAACATAATTCAGCTTTATATGGAAAATAAGCTTGATTAATATATTAGGAACTCTTTACCCTAGCGAACGGAGAAAATTTGGTCGATACAGTAATACATGTTCACTTTCCTATCACTGATACTGGTAATGCCGTGATCAGGATTCGAACCTGGGTTTTGCGACCACAACGCAATGTACTAACAATTATGCGATCACGGCTGATGTGAAAGTGTTAATCAAATATGTCTAGTTCAAAACATCATGCCACAGTGCATTGTTAAAGAACTATATGTCCTTATGTTTGGATTCAATGCACAACATAATTGACTCTTATATGGAACGAAATTAAAATGAATTTATCACCAACTGTTTATCAATTAGAACGGAGGAAATTTGATCAGTACGGAAGTACATATGCCCAGTCCTGATAATAATATTGTTAATGCCATGACCAGGATTCAAACCTGGGTTATTGCGGCCACGACGCAATGTACTAACCACTATACGATCACGGCCGATATGAGAGCGTTAATCAGATATGTCTAGTTCAAAAAATCCTGCCACAGTGCATTGTTAAAGAACTATATTTCCTTCTGTTTGAATTCGATGCACAACTAAATTCAGTCTTATAAAGAAAATAAGTTTAATTAATGTATTAGGAATTGTTTACCCTAGCGAACGGAGAAAATTTGGTCGACCTGTTCATAATACTTTTAATGCCGTGACCGTGATTCGAACCTGAGTGATTGCGCCCACAACGCAATTTACTAACCACTATACGATCACGGCTGATAGGAGAGTGTTAATCAAATATGTCTAGTTTTAAACATCCTGCCACAGTGCATTGTTTAAGAATAATATTTCCTTATGTTGGAATTCGATGCACAGCATGATTGAGCCTTATAAGGAACAGAATTAAAACGAATTGGTCAATAGAGAAGTGCATGTAGCCTGTCCCATTAATAATATTATCAATGCCGTGACCAGGATTCAAACCTGGGTTATTGCGGCCACAACGCAATGTACTAACCACTATACGATCGCGGTTGATATGAGAGCGTTAATCAAATATGTCTAGTTCAAACCATCCTGCCACAGTGCATTGTTAAAGAACTATATTTCCTTTTGTATGAAATCGAAGCACAACATAATTCAGTCTTATAAAGAAATTAAGATTAATTAATGTATAAGGAAATGTTTACCCTAGCGAACGGAGACAATTTGGTCAATACAGAAATACATGTTCACTTTCCTATCACAGATACTGATAATTTCGTTACCAGGATTCGAACCTGGGTTAATGCGGCCACAACGCAATGTACTAACCACTATACAATCACGGCTGATATAAGAGTGTTAATCAAATATGTCTAGTTCAAAACATCCTGCCACAGTGCATTGTTAAAGAACTATATGTCCTTATGTTTGGATTCAATGCACAACATAATTGAGTCTTATATGGAAGGAAATTAAAATGAATGTATCACCAACTGTTTATCAATTAGAACGGAGGCAATTTGATCAGTACGGAAGTACATATGCCCAGTCCTGATAATATTATTGTTAATGCCGTGACCAGGATTCAAACCTGGGTTATTGCGGCCACAACGCAATGTACTAACCACTATACGATCACGGCCGATATGAGAGCGTTAATCAGATATGTCTAGTTCAAAAAATCCTGCCACATTGCATTGTTAAAGAACTATATTTCCTTCCGTTTGAATTCGATGCACAACTAAATTCAGTCTTATAAAGAAAATAAGTTTAATTAATGTATTAGGAATTGTTTACCCTAGCGAACGCAGAAAATTTGGTCGACCTGTTCATAATACTGTTAATGCCGGGACCGTGATTCGAACCTGAGTTATTGCGGCCACAACGCAATTTACTAACCACTATACGATCATGGCTGATATGAGAGTGTTAATCAAATATGTCTAGTTTTAAACATCCTGCCACAGTGCATTGTTTAAGAATAATATTTCCTTAAGTTGGAATTCGATGCACAGCATGATTGAGCCTTCTAAGGAACAGAATTAAAACGAATTGGTCAATAGAGAAGTGCATGTAGCCTGTGCCATTAATAATATTGTCAATGCCGTGACCAGGATTCAAACCTGGGCTATTGCGGCCACAAGGCAATGTACTAACCACTATACGATCGCGGTTGATATGAGAGCGTTAATCAAATATGTCTAGTTCAAACCATCCTGCCACAGTGCATTGTTAAAGAACTATATTTCCTTTTGTATGAACTCGAAGCACAACATAATTCAGTCTTATAAAGAAAATAAGCTTAATTAATGTATCAGGAAATGTTTACCCTAGCGAACGGAGACAATTTGGTCAATACAGAAATACATGTTCACTTTCCTATCACAGATACTGATAATGTCGTTACCAGGATTCGAACCTAGGTTAATGCGGCCACAACGCAATGTACTAACCACTATACAATCACGGCTGATATAAGAGTGATATTCAAATATGTCTACTTCAAAACATCCTGCCACAGTGCATTGTTAAAGAACTATATTTCCTTCTGTTTGAATTCGATGCACAACTAAATTCAGTCTTATAAAGAAAATAAGTTTAATTAATGTATTAGGAATTGTTTAGCCTAGCGAACGGAGAAAATTTGGTCGACCTGTTCATAATACTGTTAATGCCGTGACCGTGATTCGAACCTGAGTTATTGCGGCCACAACGCAATTTACTAACCACTATACGATCACGGCTGATATGAGAGTGTTAATCAAATATGTCTAGTTTTAAACATCCTGCCACAGTGCATTATTTAAGAATAATATTTCCTTAAGTTGGAATTCGATGCACAGCATGATTGAGCCTTATAAGGAACAGAATTAAAACGAATTGGTCAATAGAGAAGTGCATGTAGCCTGTCCCATTAATAATATTGTCAATGCCGTGACCAGGATTCAAACCTGGGTTATTGCGGCCACAACGCAATGTACTAACCACTATACAATCACGGCTGATATAAGAGTGTTAATCAAATATGTCTAGTTCTAAACATCCTGCCACAGTGCATTGTTTAAGAATTATATTTCCATATGTTGGAATTCGATGCGCAACATGATTTAGTCTTATAAGGAAAAGAATTAAAACGAATGCATCACCAACTGTTTAGCAATTCGAACGAAGGCAATTTGATGAGAACAGAAGTATATATACCCTGACCTGTTCATAATACTGTTAATGCCGTGACCAGGTTACGAACCTGGGTTATTGCGGCCACAACGCAATGTACTAAGCAATATACGATTACGGCTGATATGAGAGTACAAATCAAATATCTCTAGTTCAAAACATCCTGCCACAGTGCATTGTTTAAGAACTATATTTCCTTATGTTTGAATTCGAAAGGAAAAGAATTAAAACAAATGCATCACCAACTGATTCCCCGTTCGAACGGAGGCAATTTGATCAATACGAATATACATATACCCTGACCAGTTAAAAAAACTGCTAATGATGTGACCAGGATTCGAACCTGGGTATTGCGGCCAGAACGCAATGTACTAATCACTATACTGTACGGCCGATATAGGAGTGTTAATCAAATATGTCTTGTTTAAAACATCCTGCCCCAATGCATTGCTTAAGAGCTATACTTCCTTATGTTTCAATTCGATGCACAACATAATTCAGTCTTATAAGGAAAGGAATTAAAACGAGTGCATCAGCAACTGTTTACCAATTCGAACTGAGGCAATTTGATCAGTACGGAAGAACATATCCACTGTCCTGTTAATAATATTGTTAGTACGTATGGAGTTACATGTGGGACAATATTCGTGTATGATTTTCGTCGCGTCGTAATACTTTTCGTCGTGTCGTATCTTTCTTTGTGGCGTGGTTTTCTTTGACTCGTAATAGTTTTTGTCGTGTTGCATCTTTCTTCGTGGTGTCGTTTTCTTCGCAGCGTAATGGTTTTCGTCGTGGCGTATTACTCTTGTTGATGTTATCTCTTGTTTGGTCGTGTGGTATGTCACTTCGTGGGGTATTTAACTTTGTGGCGAAATAGTTATGCTTTTTTTACACGGAATTACTAATTTCGTGAAGCTTGTACACAATATATTTCACGTTCTTTCTAGTGGCTTTGGTCTTTCTACTGGGTAGAGCTAGCTATTATTTTTGTCATTTTCTTTTAATAGACGATACATTCTTAGCTATAGATTTAGTTAGCTATACATTTTAGCATGCTACACTGTATAATCTATTATCTATTTTGTAGTTTAAATGGATTCTGATTAAAATATCAAAAATTATTACATAAAACTCTTACACAACACATAATATTTCTTCATAATCACAAATGTAAAACTAACTTGAAAATAGAATATAATTTTTAGCACTAAACTAAAGGTTTTGTTTATTTTACCGCACCTTATTCATGTGACTTGGATTTCTTGTAAGCGCTACACGAATTAAGTAATTCACACAATCCGCAGGAATGCGTGTTTGGTTTAGCCTTTCTTCGTCTCCGGATAAAAAAATGAACACATTGGTGAATCTTTTACGCAGAGCCAGCTCTGATGCGTTCATACGTGAAGTTTAGGCATAGCTTTTATTCCCCTGAATTACCTTCCCAAAAACTTTTTTATTTGCATTGACCAGCTATGTATCGTTTACTGCGAGGCCAGGTTTATTCGAAAATCGGCAAAAAACTTGAAGAAAGTTGAAAAGACAAGACAGGTGAGGTGAGAATATACTCTTCTTATATTTTTCCGTAGAGCTAGTTAGCAAATAAATATTGTTGAAAGGTTTTTGCATTTTTTGATTAGTAGCTAGTTAGGGTTTGTGAACTATATCCGTGTAGCTAGCTAGCTATAGATGTTTGTGACTTTCTGAGTTAAACCAGCTATAGCTGGCTATAATGTAAAAGTTAATGCAAAAAAAAACAATCAGTACTTGTCCTGCAAACACATGCAGAGCGTCTGGTTGGTTGAACCCACTGATATCAGTTAGAAGAGAAAACTAAATTAGGCGGACGTCACAAATTACTGGTGTTAGAGTCATGAGCACCAAAAATAGAGTAGGTCGGTGGGCGAATGATAACTCAAAAGTTCTGCGCACCTTTTTCAACTAGTTCTCAGGACCCTTTTCGCATTTTAAAGCGAGGCACAATAATAATGGTGGGTAATGGCTGCGGGGAGACAACAAGCGTATATATAATATTTTTTTGTCACTCTAGCTTTTCAGACTCGGTATATATATATATATCAAAAATTTCGATCACAAAATAGGGTCGGTTAGGTGACTGTAACACCAAATATTTGTGATGGCCGCCTTAAGCGAACACTGCTAATTAGGCGTACTCCTCCTAATTAGCAGAATAATCTAGCCTAATTTGGATGACGAATGCCTAATTAAGCTAACAAATTCAAAATCATGGAATCCTAATTTGGTAAATTACACCTTGGTTTTCCACAATTTTTAAAGTGTACGTGGATCGAATCACGTACAGAAAATCGCATAAATAAGTGATTATTATTATTATTATTACTATTATTTACCCAGGATAGCCTCTTCAGTTTTTATAGGAACTGTTAAAAGAACCAATCTCTCCCATGCCTTTTCTAAATTGTGTACATAGCTACTACTGAGCCTAGTCTTATATTTAGGAAGATAAAATGATAGATTTAGTGCTTGCCAATCAAAAGGGGATGAACTGAGATCTTAAAAAAATGTTATATTTAGCCTATATTGCTTTGTATTACTCTTAAATTGGAGAATTGCCTAATTAGCACCACCTGCTTAGTTAGCAGTTTCCTTACTGCATATCAAATAGGTGTTTGTGGGCAACATTACAATAAAAGTCCCAGATCATCCATCGACATACTTGTTGCTGTCGTTGCATGGCAAACATTATAAATTTATTTTCGCAGACTCCAATATTTCTTCCTAAGGGTTTATTAGCTAGCTAGCTGCTTTATAGCTTCTAGTCAAGTTTGTGTTTTTTGGTTTCCACAATTAAATCTGTTATATGTTGAATAAAGTGTATTACATTCCCTGTACCAAGAATGTTTACAAAACCTTGTTTTAATCAAAGAGGTAGAAATAGAGACGGAGATTGAACTCATCTTAGTGCACATTAAAATTCTATTCAAATTGCTATTGTTCCATGCGGGATGTGTATTTCACTGGATTTTCACATAAAAACGTTACGTAATCCTTCAGCGGGTCGTTTGTTTATATACAAGAAGAAAAATGTTGCGACGTGTATTGATTCTCTCTTGATACATTTGGAAATATGATGTATTGGAACCGTACATGTGTATATATAGCTATATTTTTACATTGTATATAGCTATAAACAAGTTTTGGCGCTTGCTCGGGCATTCTCCGGGTCGTAAAATGTCACGTGATACTTTTTAAACCAATTACAAGTCCGTATTTTTCAGGGTAGCTAATATGATTTGAGGGAAAACACGCCGTTCACCCGGTCACCTCTTCATAAATAGGGGCTGAATTTTTTACAGATTCTTTGTTTTCTATAACTTCAAACCTGTCATATTGTGTAGTTTTACGTGAGTTTTTGCTAGTTTACCTTTACTTTAATTCAGATACTTGTAGTTCTTGTTTAATCAAAGCTTCATTTGTGAGAGTGAAACGTCCGTGTTTTCTCTCAACCGAGATTTGTACCACGTGACAATCCCACTTATTATTTTGTAAAAGCAGGATCATGTAGTGTAAATTCTTATTTTTTTATTATTAACACTGAAATTGATTTTAACTATTCTCTTGTTTTCAAATGCAAGTTTCGCCAATATGACTGTAGATTTCTTTTTAACTTTTTTTAACTGGATTTTATTAATCTGGTGATCTGTTGTTTATATTTTCTTATATACCTATAAATCCATTAAAATAATGCTTGAGTAGTTCTTATACAGTGATGTTGAAATGGTGTGACCTTTACAATTATAAATTTAGACATTAACTTCTGTCGTTTTATAAGGTATTTGATTATTTTACAATATGTACCTTTTCACCACACAAATTTCTAAAATTTAGGTCATAATGCCCTATGCAAGAATGCATGGAATGAACAGAAGTTTTTGCTGCTCATTTATTTTTATTTTAACATACAATTATAATGAGAAAAAAATGTTGTATTTATTATAGTGTATTAATATTGTTTATCTTATGAAGTATATTTCATATTGTTGGACAAGTTCTTTTTCTTGCATCGACAGATTTTCATGACCATATTTTGGTTGATCTATTAGCCATAGAAACCCAGACTGCTAGCAATTTACATCGTGGTGCTCGACCCCTTCGAGAAGGTCCTCCTAGCCGAGAAAAGGTTGGATTGTGTGTTCAAACCGACAGGTTTTCTTGTTTCGTGTTAAAAAAGCATAAACGTTTTTCGCTACGAAGTAAAATACGCCACGAAGTGAAATACGCCGCAAAGTGAAATACGCCGCGACGAACACAAATACGACTCGACGAAACGTAAAACCACCCCACAAAGAAAGATACGACGCGACAAAAACCACACCACGAAGAAAAATACGACACGACCAAAAGATTTTACGACCCGACGAAAACAATACACGAATATTGTCCCACATATAACTCCATATGTACGGTGGTTATTTTAGATCGTTACAAGAACTGATGAGTGACCCTTTGTTAAATTTTATGAAAACTGCGTCAGAATTTTTGAACAAATTTATCGAATACACTTATCATAGAAGGCAGTTTAGACTGAATATAAAAGCAATCCACCCCAACCTTTTGGAACACCTACCTCGACCTGGTGAAATTGAAAAACTTTAGATTATAAAAACGTATTGTGAATATTTCATATAGAGAAAATGTTTAAGCCTAAGAACATTGTAAGCCTCGTTAGGGGATTAACATACGACGAAAAAAGCCAATTATATTTAAAAATGTAAAAGATATTTTAAAGAAAAATGTTAGAAGTAAATTAAATAAGTCTACTTATTTCCCCAACGCTGCACTGGCAGAAGTTTTAAAGCTCAGCGACCATCAAGAAATAGAAAGACTTATTGATAAAGATGAAGTCCTTTTTGTGGAGCTGGACGTGCAAACAACCAAAACGTAAGACTAGGCTGTGCTGTTAACTACGTTGGTAAAAGGGGTGAGATGTTTCAGGCCGATATTGCAGACGGAAGCTACCTCAAACTCAGAGCAACGGAAGGGAAATTTGTGTTGGTAATAGTTGATGTGTATTCTCAAAGGGTTTACTTGTATCCACGCTTCAAGAAGATTCTACAAGAGCAATTTAAAAGATTTTTACTGAAATCGAAAAATACAGGACCCCACAAATTTACCTACAGACAGATTTAGGTGCGGAATTTCACAACAGTTTTTTATCAAAACTATTTAGGGAAAACGCATGCTTCCATTTTTCAACATCAATGAACAAAGGTCACGCTTTTTTAGCCGAGCAAAAATAAGAGAACTTAAAAGGAAGTTAACCAAATTAAAAAATTCGAATAGACAGATTTGTCTAAAAGAATTACTGTTAAAAGCACAAACGTCAATGAATTCCTTAGTCATCAACCATCTAGGTATGTCACCAAACCAAATTGAAAAACCCTTTCATAAACGTAAAAACATGATCAGGGAAATGGTAATAGCTGACAGAAAAACAAAATCACGGAACAGAGTAAACCGTTATGGCGCAAATAAGGATAGAAATTTGAAATTCCCTAAGGTAAGAAGAGGTAGTAAAGTTTACATCGCCTACGGCAGAAAATTTAAAAAAACATTACAGATCAGCTTTAGATAAAACATCAACTGGTCAAAAACCTATATTCGATAACTCTCAGGTATACATTGTCAGAAACATTATAAAGGACGCAGTGAGTGGAATCGAAATATATATATATGTTGCATGATAAAGAGACGGGGTTAAACCTACCAGGAAGATTTTATAGGGATAAAATTAAATTAGCATGAAAAGGTATTTAAATAAGGTATTTACGTAGAAACCACATGCTCATCTACAGGTGATGAAATTACTAGTACCGTTGTTGGAAAAAAAAAAAAAAACGGAAAAATTAATTCTGCTGATTACATAACTGTTTATAATTTATCTGTACCAGTACCACCGGAAGATTATGGACCCACCAAGGACTCAAAACTATTATTACATTCAATTGCTGCAAAGCAATTGGAGCACAAGCCAACAATTAATTACTCAAACATCACAGTAAAATGTAGAATAACACAATATCCATGTAAAAATGATGATCACGTGACAAATTATTTTGATACGCAAACCAGCGAGTTACATCAAATAAACTTATTGTAACTGGTGAAGATAATATATTTCAAGACACTTACGGGTTGAACGACAACCAAAAATTAGTAAAGTTAAAGAATGTCTTAAGAGTATTTTAATTCCAATGGTCCTATGTGGATTGACATGTCAAGATCAAAGCAAAGATTCTCGTGACTTAAACAAATTAATTAAGTTTATACCTAGCGTACAGCAACGGGTAGAGCAATGAGCAGATATTACGACCCAATAATTATTAAAGGTGGTGCAAGTAGAGGTACTATATAGGCTTGGGCATTAAATAAAGCAAGTGGGAATCCTAGAAAAAGGAAAACCTTAACAAACTCGCTGCCACAAACTAGGAAAAATCTGACTGCGGAATTTGTAGACACAACCGACGATACCTCTGATGATGGTGTTGCCGTAGTTCATCCAGCTAAAATCTCTATACCCACGAACAAACAAAGAAAAAGAAGTACTAGGAGAGTGTCAGGTAATGTAAAATACAAAAATGGTAGCAAGTTTCATTCACCGATAAAAACGCCAAACAAGTCTCGTTTATAAGCCAAAATTACGCCAAAAGAGCAAAGGGCAGAGTTGTTGACAAAAAGGAAGTAACCAATAATGGCAAGACCTTTACCGCAAAAGTAAGAGACAAAAAAGCAGTTTTTGAAGGTCCGCGAATTGTTAGAAAAATAAACTCACATCACAGGACAAAAAGACAAAGCGGTAACGGTATTGTTACAGATATAAGGGAACAGGTTATGGGTGATTTGGCACCCCTGGGAAGTTAGGCAGCCAGAGTAGGCGTTGGTGAAATTGTCTCGTTCGCTAAAAGTGGTATAATCGGGCTAAAAACAAGCTTTTTGGCCGCAGAACTAAGGCTCGACGTCCACAGGTGTTGGTTGAACAAACAGAAGGATACAGAGAACTACCAATTTAATATTTTAACTTTATAAGAAAGTTAACGTTTTTTTTTTAAACACAACAAAAAAGTTGATATGGTACAATTATATATGGTACGGGTAGAGATAAACCTAAGTGGGGTCTAGGCATGAAAAGATCAAGAAAACCTAAATACATGCGAACAAGACAGATGAAAGGTGGTAGATCTAGGGTCAAAAAAGGGGTTTCTTCCCTTTTTTTAATACCGGCTGCCAAAATCATAGCAGGTGCGGCAGCGCCAGCACTATTTAACAAGGCGTTAAATTTTTTTTAAATAAATAACTTAAAATGGCTAAGACTCAAGAACTTGAAGAATAACTTACTAACTGCTCAAAGTGTACGGAAATAAATGCTTTATTCGACAATCAAACTGGTTTCATATTTGAACACGAAGATAAATACATTTGTATGCTGAAATGCATCTACGATGTTATGGACCACTGCAACGACACAGCAGAAAATAGGATTGCGCACTTCGCTTTGTTGTCCAAAGACAAAAACACTTTTCGCCAATGGTTTCAATATTGGGCCGACACTTATCCCAGCAAGAACATCGATTGTGTGGACGGCGTCACCGACGAAAACAATTTTAAAACTTTATTGAACCTAATGTGTACCGCATTAGGGAAACTTCTATTCAATGTCTTACGGAATTTTTACGGAATTGTTAATGTCTCTATAACTCGAACCCCTATAACTCGAATCTCTCCTTAACTCGAACGATTTCGCTGACACGGTGGGAATTTCCTAATAAACTCTCATAAAAAACTCTCTATTACTCGAACCCCTATAACTCGAATCTCTCCTTAACTCGAACGTTTTTTTGGTCTCTTCGGGTATTTCCTCTCTATAACTCGAACGTGGCAACATGTATCTAGAACTTTATATGACACAAGCAGTTTTTTTGCAATGTTTTGGCTCTGTAAACGTAAATAGAGTCTTACCTGATTCGAATGTTTCATATCTACATGTGTGAGGGGTCTTAAACGATTCGAATTTCATTCGAACAAAACGTAAAAACGAGATTTTATCCTGTACAAAGAAAGATTTTGCCCCCATTCCATATAAGGGAGAAAAATCACGCTTAATTGGCCATTTATACAAAATTTATACAAAAACTTAGAAAAACTCCCAACTCTCTATTACCCGAACCTCTCTATAACTCGAACGGTTTCCGATTCCCCGTGGCTGTTCGAGTTATAGAGAGTCCACAAACCACAAGCCCTTTTAACTTTTTAAAATCATAATCACCATGGTCGGAATTATAAATATGGAAATCGAGGGGTTTGTGAACAAGTATACCGACATTAAAAATAATTTTGTGGTGTTTTTGCTATTAACGAACTTGTATACGATTTCGAAAATTGTGCGAAGAATATATTTAATAAAGTAGATAAAGCAGAAGATATTCCTTTTGTAATTGTCAATACTGACCCCTCATTTAAAAGTGGGACACACTGGTTTTCTTTATACGCTCTACAAGTAGTGTCGTTTTTTTTTTCTGATTCTTTTGGGATTGTTGGTTTTGATTAGTTTTTCGTTAACGATGATAGAGACTTCATCGATAAATTTACCGGCATAATGAATATTTACAGAGAGGATGGTTTTGAATATTTTAGCTTTGAATTTCATTCAGCACAGTACCTATTATAATAGTGACTATTATCAAGACCTATCTGAAACTTTTAAGAGTTTTTTAACTTTTTATTGGCTCTTGCTGCCTCAACAAAAAAGGATCAATAAAAGTGCATGGGATAATCGACCAGCTTCAATATTTAACAACTTATACATGTGGTATTTTTTCATTAATATTCGCGTACAACATTTTTGTCTACTCATTCTACGAAATTATAGAAAAACACGATATAGTATGCACCAGTAAGGAGTTACATAACTTCTCATTAGTTGATGCAGAAATCGTAAGATCTTTTGCAATTACATCCCACGTAATGGGTAAAACATCATCAACGTAAATATCAGGTTTTATTTTTTTTCATAAGGGAGTCATCTTTTTAACCCTACTCCTGCTGGGCCTTTTAGGGGTTCCTTAATGCTGGGGAAGGGGCGGATTCGACTCCCCCTGTGTAATTTCTGCCATTGTTGTCTGTTGGACTTGAAACTTGCCACAACTGTTGTCCAGGTATTAATAAATATTCGGTAACAAAAAAATTGATGATGTCAGCATTTTTGGTGATGACGTCATCAAGTTTGGTGACATATAGAAAAAATGCATTAACTTTAAATTTTGTTAATAATAACATAAAAAAGTGTTACCATTGCAAAACTTCGGCATAATTCCATAAAAAAAATTTTGGAAAATAAAGGTAAATAAAAGTTAGGAAAAATCACAAAGTTTGAAGGTGTAACTATAAACACATAAAAAGTTATTAAAAAATGTTTAAGAGGGGGGGGGGGGGTCAGCACGAATAGGGTTAAGCCATGGTATAAAGACTTATCCATAGAGAAAAGGGTTTACAAACTCTTCCAACGCCTTTTGAACAATATAGTAATAAGGTTTTTCGGCAAGATCGTACCAAAATACTTCATCTGGAAAATATTTCCAGCCCAGTAAGTACGCTGATGAGACACCAGTTGCATTTGTAGTTGATAATAAGGTAACCATTAAATTTCGTAAATATCAGGTCATGGTAACCCTCTAATTTATTAATTTATCCTCTATGACTTAACTTTTCTCTCAGTTTTTCTTGCAAAAACACTTGTTTTGCATTCAATAAATGTTATAACTAAACCAATCGACTACATATGTATGTAACGTAAAGAAGAACGTCAATACTAGAAACCAAACTCACCATCTTTAATGACTTTTCTTAATTTAGGTTCATTTGCAATGTTAATTGACAACCGAAAGTCCTTATTATTTTTAAAATGTTGTGGGCGGATCAACGTCATTCAATTGATTTTAAAAAAGATAATTAGTCCCGAAATACTTCACAAAAAAATGCCGATGATAAATTATGAATCTGTGCTTTAATATGCACCTCCAATTATGACTGAAAAGTCATTTTCACGCGGACGGATCAGCTTCATTCATTTGACTTCACAAAGGCCGGTAATAAATTAAGTACATGGTAACGCATAGAAAAAAGTGCATGGAGGGGCTAAAAATACATAGACTCTGCAACGTGGCAGTACAAAAGATCTTAGAGATGTTTTGAGTTTCGGTGTAATGTATTTTAAGGGTGCGTTGACGGTGTTTAAAAATTGAACAGTTGTGAGGTTCATCTGATCTACGCTTTGCCTTTGTTGTTTTCATGAAGGATTCAGATGGTTTACGTATTTTTATACATAAAGTGGCTATTTATTGTTCTATGCTCTCCGTTTATTGCCTGTGTTTCAGTATATTTTGGTACTTACAATGTTTCATTTATCTAAAACATCACAGACTATGTAAGCCTCTGTTTAACTGTTAAATGTTATTGTATTTAGGGCATCATAAAAATGTTTTCAGCTAAAATGAGTATAAGGACAATCCAGATGATAGGAGGTAAAACAACTTGGGCAAACACTTTGCAGTTCAGATGTTTTTCTAGTAAATTGACAAAAGAGATGCTTACTGTCAACCCAGAAATTGTTGCAGGGTGCAAGGAATATAAAGGTGATCTTATTGATAATATAAATGATGCAATAATACAAACGTTATACTGATGGGATGGGATTGGATTATTCTGTTTTGTTTAGGACTGTTTATTCTGTTTTAGTTAGGTACAAAAGTAACTGCAAAACTTGTAATTCTTATGGTCTACTGCAGAATCCATTTAAAAACGCAAACAACACTGTTGTGCATTTGACATTATTTCCAAATTAAATAAAAAACAATATATTCAAAACATTACGCATAAAAGAACATGGCAAAAACTTACATTATTTTTGTTTTTAGGCTATGTGTATTTACAAGTTTGTTTATCTTTTAGCACTGTGTTTATGATATTGCCCTATTTTGCTCGGATATTTTCTCATGAAAATCATGTAAACGAGCGATGGCAATGACTTTGCTATTGCTATTGCTAGTGTACAACGTTTTTAAATAAGCTATGGCGATTATGAACATATTTTAAAATTTTTAAAAATTAATTAAAAAATTAGGAAAAGTGTTAACAGAGGAAAGTACATAACAATCATATCGATTCGTAGATTCTTCACAGTTTCTTTTTGTAATGAAAATATAAGGAAAACACAAAACACAATCAATCTTTAGCAACATTAAAAAATTGTATAGACATAATGAAGGAGGCTATTTTGACAGGTATATAAGAACGCTTCTTACAGGTATAAAACGTGCTATGTATACCTTTGAAATAGCTAAAATATTTTACCAATTGTTTACTTCCCAAACTTCTATTAAAATAGCTAGTAGTTTATTTTTACCAAGTGTCTCTGTCACAAAAGATTTGTTTCCTTCTAATAGTAACTTTTTTTTACTTTGCAAAATATCCATGTATTCACCGCATCCCATATACATATTTGAGGCTATAATATGACGATGAACAAACTCTTAGATATAGCTGTCCTTATGAATGAAGCTATGTATAAAGCTATGACATTCAAATGTGAGGGCAAGGGCAGTGTCTTAGAAGGAGTAACTATAGAGTGTTGAAATTGGTTAATCAAGCAATAAAAGTTATTAAGAGTGATTGATCAGTTACTTAAAAAGAGAAATCATAAAGAACAGAAGGAATTTAGTTTTGTTCCCATACTTACTAAAAGCAGTAACTACTACCTAAACCACCTAAAACGAGCTGAAACCAACTTAAACAACCTAAAATTAGGAGAAACCACCTAATAAATACCATCACAATTTTTTAATACAATATCGGGAATGTATTTTGTTGTCCAGCACCATGGCTTGAAATTTATGGGGAGCATTTCTAGACTCATGTCAATTGTGATACGCAAGAGTCGTGTCTAAAAAGACTTCCGTAAAAATAAGTTAGGCTAACTTTTTTATTGTTATATTTAACTTAACACACATTTTAAGCTGACCTCATACTTTAAAAAAGTTTATCTTATTCTGTTATTATGTTGAGAAAAAGTAATTTAACATTTATTATGTAAAACTCAAAATAATAAAGCAAATATAATGCCACCATTACGTGGTAATCCTTTATTTGGATTAAACCCAGTTTGACGTCATCTTTCAAATGGCAAAAAAGACCCCATGAACATGTTGTGGCAACGAAACTCGGAACAAAAAAAGAAGAGTAAATTATTACAACTAAGTTTAATTTTGTGAATAATTATAAAATGTCTTCTTGTGCTATACCTTTTTGCCATAAGAATAATAGAAGTAGCGCTAGAAAGCATTCTTTTTTTAGGTAAGAAAGAACGAGCTGTGTGGACTCATTAACAATCTCTATATTAGAACTCATGACTATAATATCACAATAAAGAAATCATATTTACACTATAATGAACTAATTAACACCAACTTGTTATCAACTGTTAGTTTTCATTTAATATTGTACCCATTTGTTAGTTTCACACACTTGCAAAATTAAATTAAACCCAAGATCTGATATGCGACCTGTTTTATTTTACTACTAAGGAGGGGGGGGGGGGGGGGGAGGGTGCAATTATATGACTGTCATATCATATTTTAAAAGGAAGGAGGGTTGAGGGAGGTTTACAATTTGAGAGGACCTAAGAGCCCACTTCATACTATATTCATGTATATTTTTTAGGCTGACACTTTTTATTGCGACTTTAACACCAGTGTAGGTATCATTACATGACCAGTTTGTATTAAAACGAAATGAGTTCGAGTTCTACATTATCAAAAGGTACTACAAATTCTTAAATAAGAACTCATTCGACGGCAAAAACTGCCCTTGCATTTAAAAACGTTTTCATTCCCATTTGCTTAAACTAAAAAGAGGTAAAATTTTCTAGATTGTTATAATAAATCCCTTTTCTTTATGAAAAGCCATTCGTTGAAATTAACAAATATTATTTACATCTGTTATCAAAAAACGAGTCAATATTTTATTAAATTGTGGGCTAATAAAATATTGTGATTTCTGATTTCTTTCATGTTGTTTAAAAGTGATATTATATATGCTGGATATTAATTGAGAATAGAGAATTAAATTATCCAAATGTTTCTTTTCTATGTGAAGATGGATTATCTGTATCTTCAAAAGAAATGCATGAGTTTCAAAAGCATGTAAGTGAGTGGTGGAGGCCTGGTGGACAGTATGCTGGTTTGCGATCTTTAAATAAGCTACGAGTTCCATTGATTAAAAAGTTGCTCCTGCCAAACGTTAAAGGAAAACAGTACCAACCTTTGTCTGGTTATCGGGTTTTAGATGTTGGTTGTGGTGGAGGCATTTTAGCAGAGGTATTTGATATTATTAGCAATTATCAAAGGTAATTGATTATTAAACAATTTATCATTTTCACAAAAAATATCTCCATTATGGTTGACTATGGAGAGTCTAGTTACCCTGTTCCAACGTTTTTTGAAGCGACAAAGAAGAAATATTTTTTACATACAATCAGAGAATTAAATAATTTTAAGGTGCTATTATTTTCAATAAAATCTAAATGGAAGGCTTGATTGTAAACGAAAAATTATTTGCGATTAACCTATTTTTTCCTTTAAAACGCGGAACGCTGTGTTTCCAACTTTGTTACGATGCATATCAAATATCTACTTATGCTTAATGATGTTAAATTTTCTTATTTTCAGCCTATTGCTCGGTTGGGTGCAAATGTTTTAGGAATCGATCCATTACAAGACAGTATTGATGAAGCTAAACATCATGCTTTGAAAGACCCTGATTTAGTAACGTTAAGTTATGAATGTTCGACCATTGAAGAGCTTGTTGAGAAGCAAAGTAACTGTTTTGATATTGTGCTTGCATCAGAAGTTTTGCAATATGTGGACAGTCCTGATGTGTTTATCCACAACTGTTGTGAACTGATCAAGGTATGTATTAATTGGAACATCTTAAATTTGGGCTGAAATGTAGTAAAAGACGTTTCAGAACAATGTGTAGCTAGCATTCTGTTGCCTTGTTCACATAAGAAATTAATCACAAGATTATTTGTTCCTCTCACACAGTCTGTTTTGGATGAGAGGAGTTTAAAATTTAATTCATTGGCCAACCACGCAAAGAACGGAATCTTGATAGCAATTTATAGACACTATAAATGAACAACAGATTTGAATTTTTTTTGTCCTATTTTAGCCTGGTGGCCATTTGTTGGTCACAACAATTAATCGTACCCTGCTTTCAACTATATTTGTCAAGTATGCCGCTGAGAATTTGCTACGCATTGTTTCGCACAATAGTTACGATGAAAATAAATTTATCACCACGGATGAACTTACGGACATGCTCAGAAGAAGTAAGTTTTGTTTACCAATACCTACATTACCTATATTACAAATGCTATATTATTATAACTATTTCTTGTAACGAGTCACATTGTTTAACACTTGT
>JASGCC010000985.1:0-46677 GCA_030067915.1 Hydractinia echinata | reverse complement strand
TTCTCAGCTTAACATCCGTTTTCCATGCTAGCATGGGTTGGAGGGGTATATTAATGACCCTCTTCCAATCTGATCTAGACTGTGTTAGATCTAAACTCAAATTCTTCTACATCAAGTCGGTCCTTATTACCTCCTGCCAGGTCTTTTTCGGTCTACCTCTGGGCTTTGCCCACAGAACTATCAAGTCTCTACACTTTCTCACCCAATTATCCTCCTCCATTATTTCCAAGTGTCCCAACCAACTCAATCTTCTTATCTGGATAACAACTTTAATACTACAGATACCTAGCCTGCTTCTTAGCTTATCTGAACTCTTTTTCTCTCAGACTGTTGTTACACATCCACCTAACCATTCTCATATCATTCTTTCTAAACGGTCAAGATTCTTCACTGCCCATGTCTCACTACTGTACAACATAACACTTCTTACACAGGTGCAGTGATATTGAATGCCTCTGTACATTAAATGGCTTATTACCACTATGATATAGACTTTTAATATCAGCGCAATTCTATGGTAAACGTTTTATAAATATAAAAATATTACCACCAACTGATTAGTCCTGGTGGCGATAGAAAAAACTATACTTTTCATTATTAAGTCCTGTAACTTATGTAACATTGAAATAACGACGTAAAACTTGGTGTTGTATGATTTTAAACTGGTTTGATAAAGTGGAGCCATAAATGATTGTATCTATTGTCATAGTTCCTGAGTTTCTGAATTTACGAGTTTTTGCGAATAATTATTTATTATTTTTTCCCAACAAAGTTTATGATGAACGAAATACAAAGTTTTTTAAGTTCCATATGATATGATTTTTGAATTAAGACAAGTAAACAAAACTATGAGAAAAAGTTTCTTTAAAGCCTTAAATTCCCCATACTTCACGGAGTTAATTTTTTTTTATTGCAAAGGAAAAATAATAATAATTTGTCTCACTAAAAAAAATGTTTGGATAAATTTGCACTGTTTTAAAATATGTACAGCAAGTTATTCACCTCCCACTTTAAATAATAAAAAAAAGGAAAATAATTTTTATAAAAATTTTTAGTATTCTTTTGACGTTTTTTTGTGCAGTCTAAATCTAATTACAAAATCTTTTTTTGGTCTATAGTTTAGTTGGCAATATTAAAAGTCTTTTGCAGCATTAAGATTTTATATCTAAAATTATAACACAGGAGAGTATTTCGACAAGGGTATTCTACCTTGTTTTTAATTTTTCTCCTAAATGGTATTGACTAAAAGTTTTATGGTATTACTTTTTAGCTAGCGTATTTTTGAACTATACATATAATAATCATAACAAAGAAGCGTGTCACAACAATAAGAATCGGTCTTGTTTTTCCACTTGTTTTATAACTATTAAAACAAAAATAGCTAATTTTTGTTATAACTTACATAAAAATTTAAACTTTTGTTTACCATGTAACTACTTTGATGATTACAAAATTGGCGTCTAAAATTTTTCGCTTGCAACCCTTTCGTTATTTAATTGTACAAAAACTAGAAATGCTAATGTGAGTTATATGAAATTTTTTTGAAAATAGTGAATAATGACCACATCGTGCATTTTAGTTTCATTGCAACAAATTACCATGAACGAAGAATCAACTGCAAGTGGCCTAATAAACAAACTTGTAAGACACTGAAAATAAAATTTTTGCACAATATAATATATAATTTTAAAATATTAATTTTTGATCTGCTAATTTTATGTTTAGTATCGTATTTTCTGGTATATAACCCGTACATCGTATAACCCACAGCTCAGCTTTTTTTGGGAGTTATAAACCAGATGCTATCAGATAGCCCGCACCTTTGTATAACCCACATAATATTTCAATCAGTGTGTTTTACTTCCCGCACCTTTGTATAACCCGCATTTTGTTAAGAAAAGATTTCAACTGATTTTTACTTACCCTAATCATTTTATAAACATGTGCGTGTGGTTGCTTTTTTATTTCTGTGTCATCATTTTTTTTCATGCTGGAGACAAGTGGGGGACGCTCAAACTCGTGAACCCCAAACACGAGAACCGAGTGTCTGCACTAGGGACTCTCTCAGTCTTAACCTTCAACCTCGTCCCCAGGTCTTTTTTTTCTCTTCAAAAAGAAAAGAAGAGCCCTGGGGGCGAGGTTGGTCAAACTCTGCTAATGCCGACAGTACTGAATCATACGATGCTCTTTTCTTTTTATTTGTAGTTATTACAGCACAGTGAGGGAATATTCAACTTTAAATTTGACATTAAAAATAGGGTTTATCATCACCATATGACAACTGTGGTTTAATGGAATTGCTTTATGTATATTATGTTAACCATGTATCAAAGCATGACCAACCAAAAGGGTGCTAATACAGTTACATCAGCCCAGCAGTTATTACTATGAATTTGCGACTGGGTTACCTCAGATTTTCTATCTAAACGTTGTTAGGAGGAAATGAGCAGTGTTGATGTTTGCACTGACTATTGGAAAAATATCATGAGAAAAAATGCTTTAATCTGTCTCTTACTGTATCATGGGATGCATTGAAGCGATATTTTCATCCGGCAAGTCCTTATATACTGCGTTCTCTTTGGGTGTAAAATTTTCCTACCCAAAATCTTTTTTTATTTTTTGCTTTCTCTCCACTTTTCTTTTTTTTCTTCCATAAATACAACAGTGTTTCGTTTTTCAATCGCCCGCAAAAATTTGAACAAATGGAGATTGAGCGAACACTAATTTGTCCTGTGCGTTTAGCAATCGCATTCTAAAAATGGCTAAAAGGAGATCTGGCTTTAAAAACATTCTCTAGTTCGCGTCAGAACTATCACTTTTCATTTTAATGCTTTTTTGAGAATAAGGAAAAAATAACATGCTGTTTATTAGTTTGGTTATGTGTAAGCCATAATATTTAATTAGATTTAAATTAACCCATGGGTTGCATTAGAAAAGTAAGTCTTGTTAACCCATAGTGAGCTTAGTAGTACATATTAAAAGTAATTCCGAACATTCTAGTTACTATAATTATTTGCCTAATGCTATTAGGCGGAATTATGTTTTTAATCCATTGCATAACCAAACAACAGGCTATCATAATTGACTGCTAAAATGAATAACAGATAATTAACTTTGTTATTATTCATTCAATTTATCATCCTTTGTTTGTTCTACACGTTCCATATCCCTTCTTTTTTTTTTTGCACTACGTTTCAGAAAACAAATTATTAACTTTTCTCATTTTGTTTAACAATATAATATGTTCTCATTTCCAATACCTGCACATTTGATTGAAGAATTAGCTGAAAAGTTTATGTATTTGAAGAGAGAAATAGGAGAGAAAGGGTTGAGAGAGAATGCAGCGATGTATAAGTCATGATTAGTAGCCATTAAAGCCAAGTGTGACATAATATTTGGAAAGTGGGCTTGTGGAGTTTGCAGGAAAGGGGATAGTAGTAACTCAATTTTTTTGTCAGACTAGTAAGCATTGGGTACACAGTGGTATTGGAGGAAGGTTAAGAGCTAACATTCAGTTTGTATGCAAGTGTTGCAAAGGTGAGATTATAGACAACGAAGTATTTCCAGCTTCAATGATGTACAACATTGGCTCGTTAGAGATATTGAAGGGGGTTATGGAAGAAGTGTTATTTTCAGCATAGGTTTTGCTCGGAAAAAGTTTAGAGAATTACTTCCTTTGTTAACTAGCAAAGTCTTATCGATTGAGGCAAAATGTAGGTGGTATAAGGCCTGTGTAAAAAGGTCTATATTGTATAGTAGTGAGACATTAGCAACATAGCAGGAAGATCTTGACCATTTTGAAAGGAATGATATGAGAATGGTTAGATGGATGTGTAACACCAGTTTGAGAAACTGAAAGGGTTCAGATGAGCTAAGAAGCAAGCTAGTTATTTATAGCATTGAAGATGTTATCCATATAAGAAGTTGTAATTAGTTGGTCAAGCATCCTCTTCTTTCTTTCCAAGTGGGGAACTTAGAAAGAAAGGAGGAGGATGATTGGGTAAGAAAGTGTGGGGACTTTTTAGTTCCTTGGGCAAAGCCCGGAGGTAGACCGAGTACTGGAGGTAATACGAACAGACTTGATGGGGAGGAACTTGCGTTTAGAACTAACACAGTCTAGATATAGTGTAATATACATTTTGTGGTACCTCTAACAGCTCTTTCAAGACATACAATTCAAGACTCAAGGCATGAGCTGTCCTTTCCAATATTTTTTTAACATATCTGTTAACAAAATGATCTTTGAAGGGTCAATCAATTAAATGTTGACCCAAACTTCAAGTATTTCCACACACAATACAAATTTTTGCTTTGGTTTTTGTCATAGGTATTGCAATGTAAGAATGGCGGAATCATGTCTGGAAAGGCGCATTTAATACTGGTGACGATGCTATTAGTTATAGAAGATCACTTGAACAACGGAGGCAAAAGAATGTTTTAAAAAGAGACAGTGCAAAGTCTTAGTTTAACAAGGTTGTCTTTAACAGAAAACCATGATTAGCCAAACCACAGTCACTAGCTAATGACTTGATTTGAACTTTTAGATTGTGTTAAAATTCCATTAAGTGTTTCCTTCTTGAATGTGTCTTATTCTGGTTGGGGTAAGAAAGATATGATTACACAACGTTTCTTAGCTGATCATCAGGACAAATTTTCATTGGTAGTTCTGGAAGCGATCTTAAAGTTCAGTTAAGGTCAAAAAGTATCGAGGCAATTCTGACCACAGAATCCTCAAATGAGGGTTTTTTCAACTAATTCAGTTATTTGAAAAAGATATTAACAAACTTAAAATGTTGAGAAATTCTTTCCATTCTCAAAATATTACCGAAGTCTCTTATGATACATTCATAACTAAATATAGCACAAACAAACACAAAATGAATTTGTCCTTTATCCTTCGAAATAGCCACTCATTAGAACTTGTGGTGCAAGATAGAGGAACGGTACGTTCGATTTCTAGAAGACAACACAATGAATGTAGTGATGACAGAGAAAGAGGTCTGGAATATTTTGATTCTGGAAGGATTAGATGGTTTCTTAGTTGCTTGTTTAAAAAGTTTGCTCGCCAAATTTTTCAAACCAATAAATCAACGGTACTTGCAAAGTTGCTTTAATTTTGGTGCACCCATTGATAAGCTCTTCTTGCAACAACACAATGACGTATTTCAAGGTGCTGGAGAAGCCGGTGTTACTCTGAAATCTAACAAAGTGAACTACACTACCGCGATAACAAACAATGCAACACCTTTGAAAAAGAATGTAGTTCCAAACAAGGAAACAGTTAACAGGGAAGTGTTTACACTTGGAGATGTTGCAAAATCTTCTGGTGAGAAGACTTTTTTAAAGTGTCCTGAAAATAATGAAAGGAAAGTGTTCAAAAAAGCGAAAAAGATGAGACACTGGAAACAGTAAGACAAGCAATTAGTAAGAATCAGTCTGTTGTTTTGCTTGGTGATGGTCAACTAACACCATTGTTTGTTGATATTAACAAAATGGATGCAAAAAAGCGTTTGAAGAGTATTGTTATCTATTCGTGATGCTATTGATATTGAATTGTGCAAACGTGAGTAAGGTTTACAACAACAAAATTCATTAAAAATTTTTTTACTATTATAAATTATATATCATTGTTTTTATTCTTATACAGCACAGCCAGAACACGGGATATTTAACTATTACTTAATAACTTTTGTTTATTTTTTTTAAAACAAATTCGCAAGGACACGTTTCTGTTTTTATAAGAAACATAAGCCTGGATGTTTCTAAAATAAAAAAGACGTGCATGGCAGGACACCAAAACGCCTTTTTATCTAAACTTTGCATTCATATTACCCTTCTTTAAACGTGGCATATGAAGTGAAGGACGAAAAAGAAGAATCATTTTATTTCTATAGTTGGAAAACTGTGTGGCCCTATATTATCTTTATATATCTCATTGCATATTTGTATATTTATGTTTTAATTTTAGATTTTAATTATAGCTGTTATTTGTAGTAAAATTTCCATTGTAATTTAGACTAAGCCTGAAATTGTAAGTATTTCAATTTAGTTGTAGTTTATGTAGGTAAAATAAGTTTATTTTGTCCGTTCTTTTGTCCCTTATACAGACATTTTTAACAAAAAGATCTAGAAGAATTACTGAAGAAGAGAAATATTTGTGGTGAATAGTTTAACTATAAGGAGTCTAGATCTACCTCATGTTTTGCAGTCCTGGTTTTATTTTAATCATCAAATTCATATATATTATATTATCAAATTACTGTTTATTATTTTTACTGAATTGTTATTGTATATATCTGAGTATTGAATTTAAACTTCTGTTGCTGTTACTGGTGTTATTTGTAATTATATAAAAAACCCACGAGGACCTTCTATAGTTTGAATAAAACAAATACGCTATCAGGGCTTTATCTGCTTTTCCTTTTTCCTCAATGTATTGTTTTAAATCTTCCTAAAAATAATTCACTAATTTTCCTTACAAATTTTTTTCATGTTGAAGAAATGTATGATGTTTTTTTAGCAATAAAAAGCAATTTTTTAACCCAAAGAGCTACTGTACTAGCTAACTAAGTTCTTGAGTTCGGACAAGAGGTGATATAAGCTCTTTTGTAGAATGAATATAAAAAACAAAGAAATTATTCGTAAATTTTAATGTTTTCCTAAAAATTCTAAATCTTCTGGCTGTATAATTGCTGTATTTTTAAAATTCTTTTGGGATTCCTGAACTCTCATTAGCTGGCGTATTTGCTTCTCTTCAACTTAATTGCATTAAATGCTTTTATTCTCAGTTGAAAATGTAAAACTGTAATTTCTTATGCTATTGTATTTCATATAATTTAGTTACTAAAAATATGGCAGAAGCAGATGTAAAGTGTTTCTTTTGCCAAGGAACATCAAAATACAGTTGTCCTCAATGTTTGGTACGTTACTGTTCAGTGGTATGTTATCAAAGTAAACCCCATCAAGCTTGTTCAGAGCATTTTTATAAACAGCAGGTGAGTTTTGTGAAGACGATAGGTGATGCTTAATTTCTTTGGTGATGCCGTGAATGATAAAAAAAATTTATATTATGTTGACCCAACTTCAGAGTTCATTGTGGAACTTTAACTTATGACAAACCAATAGTTATTCAATAATTTGAAAAAAAATATATTAAAGAAATGTTTGTAATAATTGCTTTAACTAACGTAATAAACCTCTGTGAATTGCTTAGTAGTGGCTCTTTTCACAAACGTTAATCTGCTTGGTAGAAAAAAATATCTGCTTGTACATATCTAAAAATTTAACTACGTAATACTGCAATAAAAAACTATTGAACAAATCAAATCTGCTTCAGATGTTTTCAGTTGAATTTTTTTTGTCAGTAGATTGATCGCAAAGATTGCTTAGGTTAACAACTCATGATTCATAAACTGCTAAATTAGAATTGGAGTTATTAACCGTCACGATCACAAAACGACAGATTTGTCGATCTTAAACATTTGACAGTTCAAGCAGTGCAATAAACTTAGAAGCCTAAAATTGCAAAAAAGGGTCCTGAAGTCTAATTCCTTATTATCTTTGCACTTTTGCCAGTTAAAAAATATCAACTTAGTTTTTATGTTTTTGGTGTTCTCAAGGAGCAATGGTGCATTTATTTTTTACTAGGACATTTTATTTACACAACGTATGTTTAAAGTCTACGTCTCTATTGTGTCTTTGTAGGTGATGAAAGAATTGAAACAGATGAAAGGTAGTGATGCAGAAAAGCGAAAACTAATGAAAATGTTGTCGAGGTTAAATCAAAACAATGATGAAGAAACACTTGAAACAGCTGGCATATGTGAAAGATTGTCAAATATCTCATTAGATGATGTCGACGCAATATGGGAGAAATTGACAGACAAGGAGAAAGAAAACTTTCAAAGGCGGGTTCAAAGTGGAAATCTGGATTTCATAGAGATTTGGACACCATGGTGGACAGGAAAGAGGTGCGTTCATTTCTTTTCTTTTTTGTCTACTCAGTGAGTAGAAAAACCACTTATAAGCTTGGTGCATTTTATGTCATACGTACATCAAGATGCTTTTTGTCTCCCAGATAGTTGCAAACATATATTCGTAATCCCATTGGAAGCCGTGCTACGGAGACAAGAAATAGCAAATGCGGTATATTTTATACACTTTGTTTTGACGGGCTAATTCCTGTGAAATTTTAAGGACGGACGGAGGACGGATTTTTTCACCGGCTAACACTAGTATATATTACCACGACAGCCGTACGTCTGTCTGTCTGTGAGACAAATGGTAGCAGTGAGTAGCGAAGGGATAAGTGTATTTTCCATGAGCTACACGTCTTTTTTATAAAAACATGAAATTTGAGTTGTGTTTTTACTTTTACTCCCTAAAATGTGTCCTTAAAAAATTATTCTTAAGTTTCCCACGGGGAATGTTTTGTGGTGTTCACTTGTAGTTGAAGCAAATTTTTGTTTACGTTTTTTTTTCTTATAAATAATTGTTTTTTTGTACTTTGCCCCAGACATTGTTTAGCTCCGTAGGAAAAAACTCCCCAGAAATTGTTTACCTCGGCAAGTATATTAGGAAAAGTATTTATTTCATTTATACTATTTATCACTTATCACAAACAAATCGTTTAGCAATTGTTAAAAATATTGGCAATTTTTGGGGGCGTTGGCATTGGCATTTGGCATTGTTTATAAAAAGTGTAATGCTGAATATCTTTACTTTCTGACTCTGTTTCTTAAATGTTTCTCAAAATTTAGGCAATCTGAGTCCCGTGTTTCTTTAAATCGTGTTTCTTATATCAAAAAGACGTGTATCAGCTAGTACATAACATTCATAACGGATAGCGTTAAAGTGCCAGTAAAATAGTGTGCTAATGTCATCGCTGTTACTCCCGATAGTGTTAACTGTTATTTTCCCTTTTATATAGTCACAAAGTGCAAGAAGTTAACAAAAACACTGAAAAGAAATCAGGCCTGCCAAAATTACTCAAAGAACTACCCCAAGTAAAAGATATTCTCCATAATAAAAAGCCAGACGACAACCTTAAGTATTGTGTTCTGGAGGTTTTGTTGGCATATACATACTTAATGCGACTTTTTAATGGAGATTTTTATGATTCTCCTGATGAAGTTGTAGAAGTGTTGTGTCAATTATCGAAAGTGTTATGTCAAAACAAGGTATACAGCGATGTGGAAACCTGTTTATTTCGGTTTATTGAAAATGTGAAAGCAACTGATGGAGCGACTATTGACCCGGTTTCCATGTGCTTTGAAGATTTAATCCTTATCCTTCGATCGCTTGATAACTTTGTTGAACGAGCACTTTCAGATTTGTATTCATTTTTAAAAAGATACCGAAGGCATATAGTGAAGTTAAACACCGACCAATCAGATTCCGATGTGAACAATATAGACCAATCGAAGTTCTTGTTTGAAATGTCTAAAAAAGTATACTTTTTTCTTGTCTATGGTCACGAATGTAAACATTTAATTACGTCACTCTGCGAAAGTATATCTAACATCAAAGCGAGGCTGTTGCACGATAGAGAACTTCATGAACAAACAAAAACGGTTGTCGAATGCAATATTGACAGACTTAAGTCACGTGATGGAAAACTTATTAAAGAAATTTGATGTATATATATGTATCCTTTAAGCAAATGACATATCTGTTTTTTTATTTCGATACATAAATGAGTTTAGTTAACGAATGTTTGAGTTATCCGCAGTTTCACACGAAATCGAAAAACTGAACCATTTTAAGACAACGACAAGAAATGCTTACTACAGCTGTCGTTAGTATTCCGGCGCTGTTTCAAAATACCGCTACATGTACTTGTTGTATCGGAGAAACTACATAAGAACATTTGGCTCCAGATGTCCATAAATTTAGATCATGTTAAGAACATTTAAGGCTTTGTCAATACTAGGAAGCACTGATTATCATTATGATCGAGTCGGGACTGCTCGGACATCGTAGACTCGGTTTTCTCAGTCCAGACAATCACCCGTTGCTGTTTTCCATCAGAAAGCTTGCATTGTACATCCGTTAGACAAGCCAGGTATTAAAAAGCAGGTTTTCCCTAAGGATACCCGTGTTCTCAGAGAAGGTTACAGCTTACAAGTTTTACATTGCTTCTGCAGCAGTACCAAGGATGGTCAAAGATTTTTGCTTCTCTTAGCGTTGCACTGAAATTCTCCTTTAAAGTTCAAAAGTCGCAAAATAAGGAGAAAGTTAGAAACAATTTAAGAACATTTTGAAATTTCAAATCGGTAAAGTTAAGAACATTTGATGAAGTGTCCGGCCATGTTGAGCGTTCTTATGAGAAAAGGCCGTGTAGTACAGTCATCTTCGTCGTACTACATTCGCGCTTGCAGGCGTTCAATAATTCTCGCACATGCGCAGTAGGAGCAAATTAATCGAAACCATAAGCAATAAAAACACGCGCAGTATGGCCTCTGTACGCGATGTTGAACAGGTTACAGATAAAAAAACTCACAATATTTCTAGGTACCTGAGTTTAAGGTATGTATCATCTCTACGGTATTCGCCGTTTTCGGAATTTTTCGTTTCGGTTTGGGGTCGGGAAAATTTAGCTAAAGGAAAGAATACTTTGTGGTTGTGTGGTGTCAAACGGAATCCGGAGTAACTACTCCATAAGAACATTTGGCTCCAGATGTCCGTAAATTTAGATCATGTTAAGAACATTTAACGCTTTGTCAATACTAGGAAGCACTGATTATCATTATGATCTAGTCGGGACTGCTCGGACATCGTAGACTCGGTTTTCTCAGTCCAGACAATCACCCGTTGCTGTTTTCCATCAGAAAGCTTTCATTGTGCATTCGTCAGACAGGCCAGGTGTTAAAAAGCAGGTCTTCCATAAGCATACCCGTGTTCTCAGAGAAGGTTACAGCTTACAAGTGTTACCTTGCTTCTGCAGCAATACCAAGGATGGTCAAAGATTTCTGCTTCTTTTAGCGTTGCACTGAAATTCTCCTTTAAAGTTCAAAAGTCGCAAAATAAGGAGAAAGTTAAAAACAATTTATAACGCTTTGAAATTTCAAATCGGAAAAGTTAAGAACATTTGATGAAGTATCCTGGCATGTTGAGCGTTCTTATGAGAAAAAGCCGTGTTGTACAATCATCTTCGTCGTACTAAGTTCGCTCTTGTAGGCGTTCAATAATTTTCGCACATGCGCAGTCATGGGCAGTAGGAGCAAATTAATCGAAACCATAAGCAATAAAAACACGCGCAGTATGGCCACTGTATGCGATGTTGAACAGGTTACAGATAAAAAAACTCACACTATTTCCAGGTCCCTGAGTTTAAGGTATGTATCATCTCTAGGGTATTCGTCATTTTCGGAATTTTGCGTTGCGGTTGGGGGTCGGGAAAATTTAGCAAAAGGAAATATTTTTTTGTGGTTGTGTGGTGTCACACGGAATCCGGAGTAACTACTCCAAAAGAACATTTAGCTTTAGATGTCCGTAAATTTAGATCATGTTAAGAACATTTAAGGCTTTGTTAATACTAGGAAGCACTGATTATCATTATGATCGAGTCGAGAATGCTCGGACATCGTAGACTCGGTTTTCTCAGTCCAGACAATCACCCGTTGCTGTTTTCCATCAGAAACCTTGCATTGTGCATTCGTTAGACAGGCCACGTGTTAAAAAGCAGGTCTACCCTAAGCATACCCGTGTTCTCGGAGAAGGTTACAGCTTACAAGTTTTACATTGCTTCTGCAGCAGCGCCAAGGATGGTCAAAGATCTTTGCTTCTTTTAGCGTTGCACTGAAATTCTCCTTTAAGGTTCAAAAGTCGCAAAATAGGGAGAAAGTTAAAAACAATTTATAACGCTTTGAAATTTCAAAACGGAAAAGTTAAGAACATTTGATGAAGTATCCTGGCATGTTGAGCGTTCTTATGAGAAAAAGCCGTGTTGTACAATCATCTTCGTCGTACTAAATTCGCTCTTGTAGGCGTTCAATAATTTTCGCACATGCGCAGTCATGGGCAGTAGGAGCAAATTAATCGAAACCATAAGCAATAAAAACACGCGCAGTATGGCCACTGTATGCGATGTTGAACAGGTTACAGATAAAAAAACTCACACTATTTCTAGGTCCCTGAGTTTAAGGTATGTATCATCTCTAGGATATTCGTCATTTTCGGAATTTTTCGTTGCGGTTGGGGGTCGGGAAAATTTAGCAAAAGGAAAGATTTTTTTGTGGTTGTGTGGTGTCACACGGAATCCGGAGTAACTACTCCAAAAGAACATTTAGCTTTAGATGTCCGTAAATTTAGATCATATTAAGAACATTTAACGCTTTGTCAATACTAGGAAGCACTGATTATCATTATGATCGTGTCGGGACTGCTCGGACATCGTAGACTCGGTTTTCTCAGTCCAGACAAACACCCGTTGCTGCTTTCCATCAGAAAACGTGCATTGTGCATTCGTTAGACAGGCCAGGTATTAAAAAGCAGGTTTTCCCTAAGCATACCCGTGTTCTCAGAGAAGGTTACAGCCTACAAGTTTTACATTGCTTCTGCAGCAGTACCAAGGATGGTCAAAGATTTTTGCTTCTTTTAGCGTTGCACTGAAATTCTCCTTTAAGGTTCCAAAGTCGCAAAATAGGGAGAAAGTTAAAAACAATTTATAACGTTTTGAAATTTCAAATCGGAAAAGTTAAGAACATTTGATGAAGTATCCTGGCATGTTGAGCGTTCTTATGAGAAAAAGCCGTGTTGTACAATCATCTTCGTCGTACTAAATTCGCTCTTGTAGGCGTTTAATAATTTTCGCGCATGCGCAGTCATGGGCAGTAGGAGCAAATTAATCGAAACCATAAGCAATAAAAACACGCGCAGTATGTCCACTGTATGCGATGTTGAACAGGTTACAGATAAAAAAACTCACACTATTTCTAGGTCCCTGAGTTTAAGGTATGTATCATCTCTAGGGTATTCGTCATTTTCGGAATTTTTCGTTGCGGTTGGGGGTCGGGAAAATTTAGCAAAAGGAAAGATTTTTTTGTGGTTGTTTGGTGTCACACGGAATCCGGAGTAACTACTCCAAAAGAACATTTAGCTTTAGATGTCCGTAAATTTAGATCATGTTAAGAACATTTAACGCTTTGTCAATACTAGGAAGCACTGATTATCATTATGATCGTGTCGGGACTGCTCGGACATCGTAGACTCGGTTTTCTCAGTCCAGACAAACACCCGTTTCTGCTTTCCATCAGAAAACGTGCATTGTGCATTCGTTAGACAGGCCAGGTATTAAAAAGCAGGTTTTCCCTAAGGATACCCGTGTTCTCAGAGAAGGTTACAGCCTACAAGTTTTACATTGCTTCTGCAGCAGTACCAAGGATGGTCAAAGATCTTTGCTTCTTTTAGCGTTGCACTGAAATTCTCCTTTAAGGTTCAAAAGTCGCAAAATAGGGAGAAAGTTAAAAACAATTTATAACGCTTTGAAATTTCAAATCGGAAAAGTTAAGAACATTTGATGAAGTATCCTGGCATGTTGAGCGTTCTTATGAGAAAAAGCCGTGTTGTACAATCATCTTCGTCGTACTAAATTCGCTCTTGTAGGCGTTCAATTATTTTCGCGTATGCGCAGTCATGGGCAGTAGGAGCAAATTAATCGAAACCATAAGCAATAAAAACACGCGCAGTATGTCCACTGTATGCGATGTTGAACAGGTTACAGATAAAAAAACTCACACTATTTCTAGGTCCCTGAGTTTAAGGTATGTATCATCTCTAGGGTATTCGTCATTTTCGGAATTTTGCGTTGCGGTTGGGGGTCGGGAAAATTTAGCAAAAGGAAATATTTTTTTGTGGTTGTGTGGTGTCACACGGAATCCGGAGTAACTACTCCAAAAGAACATTTAGCTTTAGATGTCCGTAAATTTAGATCATGTTAAGAACATTTAAGCCTTTGTCAATACTAGGAAGCACTGATTATCATTATGATCGAGTCGAGACTGCTTGGACATCGTAGACTCGGTTTTCTCAGTCCAGACTATCACCCGTTGCTGTTTTCCATCAGAAAGCTTGCATTGTGCATCCGTTAGACAAGCCAGGTATTAAAAAGCAGGTTTCCCCTAAGGATACCCATGTTCTCAGAGAAGGCTACAGCTTGCAAGTTTTACATTGCTTCTGCAGCAGTACCAAGGATGGTCAAAGATTTTTGCTTCTTTTAGCGTTGCACTGAAATTCTCCTTTAAGGTTCAAAAGTCGCAAAATAGGGAGAAAGTTAAAAACAATTTATAACGCTTTGAAATTTCAAATCGGAAAAGTTAAGAACATTTGATGAAGTATCCTGGCATGTTGATCGTTCTTATGAGAAAAAGCCGTGTTGTACAATCATCTTCGTCGTACTAAATTCGCTCTTGTAGGCGTTCAATAATTTTCGCACATGCGCAGTCATGGGCAGTAGGAGCAAATTAATCGAAACCATAAGCAATAAAAACACGCGCAGTATGGCCACTGTATGCGATGTTGAACAGGTTACAGATAAAAAACTCACACTATTTCTAGGTCCCTGAGTTTAAGGTATGTATCATCTCTGGAGTATTCGTCATTTTTCATCGTAGACTCGGTTTTCTCAGTCCAGACAATCACCCGTTGCTGTTTTCCATCAGAAAGCTTGCATTGTGCATCTGTTAGACAGGCCAGGTTTTAAAAAGCAGGTTTCCCCTAAGGATACCCGTGTTCTCAGAGAAGGTTACAGCTTACAAGTTTTAAATTGCTTCTGCAGCAGTACCAAGGATGGTCAAAGATTTTTGCTTCTCTTAGCGTTGCACTGAAATTCTCCTTTAAAGTTCAAAAGTCGCAAAATAAGGAGAAAGTTAAAAGCAATTTATAACGCTTTGAAATTTCAAATCGGAAAAGTTAAGAACATTTGATGAAGTATCCTGGCATGTTGAGCGTTCTTATGAGAAAAAGCCGTGTTGTACAATCATCTTCGTCGTACTAAATTCGCGCTTGTAGGCGTTCAATAATTTTCGCAAAAGGGAGTCATGCGCAGTAGGAGCAAATTAATCGAAACCATTAGCAATAAAAACACGCGCAGTATGGCCACTGTACGCGATGTTGAACAGGTTACAGATAAAGAAACTCACACTATTTCTAGGTCCCTGAGTTTAAGGTATGTATCATCTCTAGGGTAATCGTCATTTTCGGAATTTTTCGTTGCGGTTGGGGTCGGCAAAATTTAGCAAAAGGAAAGATTTTTTTTGTGGTTGTGTGGTGTCACACGGAATCCGGAGTAACTACTCCAAAAGAATATTTAGCTTTAGATGTCCGTAAATTTAGATCATGTTAAGAACATTTAACGCTTTGTCAATACTAGGAAGCACTGATTATCATTATGATCGAGTCGAGACTGCTCGGACATCGTAGACTCGGTTTTCTCAGTCCAGACAATCACCCGTTGCTGTTTTCCATCAAAAAGCTTGCATTGTGCATCCGTTAGACAGGCCAGATATTAAAAAGCAGGTTTCCCCTAAGGATACCCGTGTTCCCAGAGAAGGTTACAGATTACAAGTTTTACCTTGCTTCGGCAGCAGTACCAAGGATGGTTAAAGATTTTTGCTTCTTTTAGCGTTGCACTGAAATTCTCCTTTAAGGTTCAAAAGTCGCAAAATAATGAGAAAGTTAAAAACAATTTATAACGCTTTGAAATTTCAAATCGGAAAAGTTAAGAACATTTGATGAAGTATCCTGGCATGTTGAGCGTTCTTATGAGAAAAAGACGTGTTGTACAATCATCTTCGTCGTACTAAATTCGCTCTTGTAGGCGTTCAATAATTTTCGCACATGCGCAGTCATGCGCAGTAGGAGCAAGTTAATCGAAACCATAAGCAATAAAAACACGCGCAGTATGGCCTCTGTACGCGATGTTGAACAGGTTACAGATAAAAAAACTCACAATATTTCTAGGTACCTGAGTTTAAGGTATGTATCATCTCTACGGTATTCGCCTGGTTTGGGGTCGGGAAAATTTAGCTAAAGGAAAGAATACTTTGTGGTTGTGTGGTGTCAAACGGAATCCGGAGTAACTACTCCATAAGAACATTTGGCTCCAGATGTCCGTAAATTTAGATCATGTTAAGAACATTTAAGGCTTTGTCAATACTAGGAAGCACTGATTATCATTATGATCGAGTCGGGACTGCTCGGACATCGTAGACTCGGTTTTTTCAGTCCAGACAATCACCCGTTGCTGTTTTCCATCAGAAAGCTTTCATTGTGCATTCGTTAGATAGGCCAGGTGTTAAAAAGCAGGTCTTCCATAAGCATACCCGTGTTCTCAGAGAAGGTTACAGCTTACAAGTGTTACATTGCTTCTGCAGCAGTACCAAGGATGGTCAAAGATTTCTGCTTCTTTTAGCGTTGCACTGAAATTCTCCTTGAAAGTTCAAAAGTCGCAAAATAAGGAGAAAGTTAAAAACAATTTAAGAACATTTTGAAATTTCAAATCGGAAAAGTTAAGAACATTTGATGAAGTATCCGGCCATGTTGAGCGTTCTTATGAGAAAAGGCCGAGTCATCTTCGTCGTACTACATTCGCGCTTGCAGGCGTTCAATAATTCTCGCACATGCGCGGTAGGAGCAAATCAATCGAAACCATCAGCAATAAAAACACCCGCAGTATGACCTCTGTACGCGATGTTGAACATGTTACAGATAAAAAAACTCACACTATTTCTAGGTCCCTGAGTTTACGGTATGTATCGTCTCTACGTTATTCGTTATTTTTGAAATTTTTAGTTTCGGTTGGGGGTCGGGAAAATTTAGCAAAAGGAGAGAATTTTTTGTGGTTGTGTGGTGTCACACGGAATCCGGAGTAACTACTCCCAAAGAACATTTAGTTCCATATGTCCGTAAATTTAGATCATGTTAAGAACATTTAAGGCTTTGTCAATACTAGGAAGCACTGATTATCATTATGATCGTTTCCGCGACTGCTCGGACTTCGTAGACGCGGTTTTCTTAATCCAGACAATCACCCGTTGCTGTTTTCCATCAGAAAGCTTACATTGTGCATTCGTTAGACAGGCCAGGTGTTAAAAAGCAGGTCTTCCCTAAGCATAACCGTGTTCTCAGAGAAGGTTAAAGCTTACAAGTGTTACCTTGCTTCTGCAGCAGTACCAAGGATGGCCAAAGATTTCTGCTTCTTTTAGCTTTCCACTGAAATTCTCCTTTAAAGTTCAAAAGTCGCAAAATAAGGAGAAAGTTAAAAGCAATTTATAACGCTTTGAAATTTCAAATCGGAAAAGTTAAGAACATTTGATGAAGTATCCTGGCATGTTGAGCGTTCTTATGAGAAAAAGCCGTGTTGTACAATCATCTTCGTCGTACTAAGTTCGTTCTTGTAGGCGTTCAATAATTTTCGCACATGCGCAGTCATGCGCAGTAGGAGCAAATTAATCGAAACCATAAGCAATAAAAACACGCGCAGTATGGCCACTGTATGCGATGTTGAACAGGTTACAGATAAAAAAACTCACACTATTTTTAGGTCCCTGAGTTTAAGGTATGTATCATCTCTAGGGTATTCGTCATTTTCGGAATTTTTCGTTGCGGTTGGGGGTCGGGAAAAGTTAGCAAAAGGAAAGATTTTTTTGTGGTTGTGTGGTGTCACACGGAATCCGGAGTAACTACTCCAAAAAAGAACATTTAGCTTTAGATGTCCGTAAATTTAGATCATGTTAAGAACATTTAACGCTTTGTCAATATTAGGAAGCACTGATTATCATTATGATCGAGTCGAGACTGCTCGGACATCGTAGACTCGGTTTTCTCAGTCCAGACAATCACCCGTTGCTGTTTTCCATCAGAAACCTTGCATTGTGCATCCGTTAGACAAGCCAGGTATTAAAAAGCAGGTTTCCCCTAAGGATACCCATGTTCTCAGAGAAGGTTACAGCTTACAAGTTTTACATTGCTTCTGCAGCAGTACCAAGGATGGTCAAAGATCTTTGCTTCTTTTAGCGTTGCACTGAAATTCTCCTTTAAGGTTCAAAAGTCGCAAAATAGGGAGAAAGTTAAAAACAATTTATAACGCTTTGAAATTTCAAATCGGAAAAGTTAAGAACATTTGATGAAGTATCCTGGCATGTTGAGCGTTCTTATGAGAAAAAGCCGTGTTGTACAATCATCTTCGTCGTACTAAATTCGCTCTTGTAGGCGTTCAATAATTTTCGCACATGCGCAGTCATGGGCAGTAGGAGCAAATTAATCGAAACCATAAGCAATAAAAACACGCGCAGTATGGCCACTGTATGCGATGTTGAACAGGTTACAGATAAAAAAACTCACACTATTTCTAGGTCCCTGAGTTTAAGGTATGTATCATCTCTAGGGTATTTGTTATTTTCGGAATTTTTCGTTGCGGTTGGGGGTCGGGAAAATTTAGCAAAAGGAAAGATTTTTTTGTGGTTGTGTGGTGTCACACGGAATCCGGAGTAACTACTCCAAAAGAACATTTAGCTTTAGATGTCCGTAAATTTAGATCATGTTAAGAACATTTAAGGCTTTGTCAATACTAGGAAGCACTGATTATCATTATGATCGAGTCGAGACTGCTCGGACATCGTAGACTCGGTTTTCTCAGTCCAGACAATCACCCGTTGCTGTTTTCCATCAGAAAGCTTGCATTGTGCATCCGTTAGACAAGCCAGGTATTAAAAAGCAGGTTTCCCCTAAGGATACCCATGTTCTCAGAGAAGGTTACAGCTTACAAGTTTTACATTGCTTCTGCAGCAGTACCAAGGATGGTCAAAGACTTTTGCTTCTTTTAGCGTTGCACTGAAATTCTCCTTTAAGGTTCAAAAGTCGCAAAACAGGGAGAAAGTTAAAAACAATTTATAACGCTTTGAAATTTCAAATCGGAAAAGTTAAGAACATTTGATGAAGTATCCTGGCATGTTGAGCGTTCTTATGAGAAAAAGCCGTGTTGTACAATCATCTTCGTCGTACTAAATTCGCTCTTGTAGGCGTTCAATAATTTTCGCGCATGCGCAGTCATGGGCAGTAGGAGCAAATTAATCGAAACCATAAGCAATAAAAACACGCGCAGTATGTCCACTGTATGCGATGTTGAACAGGTTACAGATAAAAAAACTCACACTATTTCTAGGTCCCTGAGTTTAAGGTATGTATCATCTCTAGGGTATTCGTCATTTTCGGAATTTTTCGTTGCGGTTGGGGGTCAGGAAAATTTAGCAAAAGGAAAGATTTTTTTGTGGTTGTTTGGTGTCACACGGAATCCGGAGTAACTACCCCAAAAGAACATTTAGCTTTAGATGTCCGTAAATTTAGATCATGTTAAGAACATTTAAGGCTTTGTCAATACTAGGAAGCACTGATTATCATTATGATCGAGTCGAGACTGCTCGGACATCGTAGACTCGGTTTTCTCAGTCCAGACAATCACCCGTTGCTGTTTTCCATCAGAAAGCTTGCATTGTGCATCCGTTAGACAAGCCAGGTATTAAAAAGCAGGTTTCCCCTAAGGATACCCATGTTCTCAGAGAAGGTTACAGCTTACAAGTTTTACATTGCTTCTGCAGCAGTACCAAGGATGGTCAAAGACTTTTGCTTCTTTTAGCGTTGCACTGAAATTCTCCTTTAAGGTTCAAAAGTCGCAAAACAGGGAGAAAGTTAAAAACAATTTATAACGCTTTGAAATTTCAAATCAGAAAAGTTAAGAACATTTGATGAAGTATCCTGGCATGTTGAGCGTTCTTATGAGAAAAAGCCGTGTTGTACAATCATCTTCGTCGTACTAAATTCGCTCTTGTAGGCGTTCAATAATTTTCGCGCATGCGCAGTCATGGGCAGTAGGAGCAAATTAATCGAAACCATAAGCAATAAAAACACGCGCAGTATGTCCACTGTATGCGATGTTGAACAGGTTACAGATAAAAAAACTCACACTATTTCTAGGTCCCTGAGTTTAAGGTATGTATCATCTCTAGGGTATTCGTCATTTTCGGAATTTTTCGTTGCGGTTGGGGGTCGGGAAAATTTAGCAAAAGGAAAGATTTTTTTGTGGTTGTTTGGTGTCACACGGAATCCGGAGTAACTACCCCAAAAGAACATTTAGCTTTAGATGTCCGTAAATTTAGATCATGTTAAGAACATTTAACGCTTTGTCAATACTAGGAAGCACTGATTATCATTATGATCGTGTCTGGACTGCCCGGACATCGTAGACTCGGTTTTCTCAGTCCAGACAAACACCCGTTGCTGCTTTCCATCAGAAAACGTGCATTGTGCATTCGTTAGACAGGCCAGGTATTAAAAAGCAGGTTTTCCCTAAGGATACCCATGTTCTCAGAGAAGGTTACAGCCTACAAGTTTTACATTGCTTCTGCAGCAGTACCAAGGATGGTCAAAGATCTTTTCTTCTTTTAGCGTTGCACTGAAATTCTCCTTTAAAGTTCAAAAGTCGCAAAATGGGGAGAAAGTTAAAAACAATTTATAACGCTTTGCAATTCCAAATCGGAAAAGTTAAGAACATTTGATGAAGTATCCTGGCATGTTGAGCGTTCTTATGAGAAAAAGCCGTGTTGTACAATCATCTTCGTCGTACTAAATTCGCTCTTGTAGGCGTTCAATAATTTTCGCACATGCGTAGTCATGAGCAGTAGGAGCAAATTAATCGAAACCATAAGCAATAAAAACACGCGCAGTATGGCCACTGTATGCGATGTTGAACAGGTTACAGATAAAAAAACTCACACTATTTCTAGGTCCCTGATTTTAAGGTATGTATCATCTCTAGGGTATTCGTCATTTTCGGAATTTTTCGTTGCGGTTGAGGGTCGGGAAAATTTAGCAAAAGGAAAGATTTTTTTGTGGTTGTGTGGTGTCACACGGAATCCGGAGTAACTACTCCAAAAAAACATTTAGCTTTAGATGTCCGTAAATTTAGATCATGTTAAGAACATTTAACGCTTTGTCAATACTAGGAAGCACTGATTATCATTATGATCGTGTCGGGACTGCTCGGACATCGTAGACTCGGTTTTCTCAGTCCAGACAAACACCCGTTGCTGCTTTCCATCAGAAAACGTGCATTGTGCATTCGTTAGACAGGCCAGGTATTAAAAAGCAGGTTTTCCCTAAGGATACCCGTGTTCTCAGAGAATGTTACAGCCTACAAGTTTTACATTGCTTCTGCAGCAGTACCAAGGATGGTCAAAGATTTTTGCTTCTTTTAGCGTTGCACTGAAATTCTCCTTTAAAGTTCAAAAGTCGCAAAATAAGGAGAAAGTTAAAAGCAATTTATAACGCTTTGAAATTTCAAATCGGAAAAATAAGAACATTTGATGAAGTATCCTGGCATGTTGAGCGTTCTTATGAGAAAAAGCCGTGTTGTACAATCATCTTCGTCGTACTAAATTCGCGCTTGTAGGCGTTCAATAATATTCGCACATGCGCAGTCATCCGCAGTAGGAGCAATTTAATCGAAACCATAAGCAATAAAAACACGCGCAGTATGGCCACTATACGCGATGTAGAACAGGTTACAGATAAAAAAACTCACACTATTTCTAGGTCCCTGAGTTTAAGGTATGTATCATCTCTAGGGTATTCGTCATTTTCGGAATTTTTCGTTGCGGTTGGGGTCGGGAAAATTTAGCAAAAGGAAAGATTTTTTTGCTGTTGTGTGGTGGCACACGGAATCCGGAGTAACTACTCCAAAAGAACATTTAGCTTTAGATGTCCGTAAATTTAGATCATGTTAAGAACATTTAGCGCTTTGTCAATACTAGGAAGCACTGATTATCATTATGATCGAGTCGAGACTGCTCGGACATCGTAGACTCGGTTTTCTCAGTCCAGACAATCACCCGTTGCTGTTTTCCATCAGAAAGTTTGCATTGTGCATCCGTTAGACAGGCCAGGTATTAAAAAGCAGGTTTCCCCTAAGGATACCCGTGTTCTCAGAGAAGGTTACAGCTTACAAGTTTTACATTGCTTTGGCAGCAGTACCAAGGATGGTCAAAGATTTTTGCTTCTTTTAGCGTTGCGCTGAAATTCTCCTTTAAGGTTCAAAAGTCGCAAAATAAGGAGAAAGTTAAAAACAATTTATAACGCTTTGAAATTTCAAATCGGAAAAGTTAGGAACATTTGATGAAGTATCCTGGCATGTTGAGCGTTCTTATGAGAAAAAGCCGTGTTGTACAATCATCTTCGTCGTACTAAATTCGCTCTTGTAGGCGTTCAATAATTTTCGCACATGCGCAGTCATGCGCAGTAGGAGCAAATTAATCGAAACCATAAGCAATAAAAACACGCGCAGTATGGCCACTGTATGCGATGTTGAACAGGTTACAGATAAAAAACTCACACTATTTCTAGGTCCCTGAGTTTAAGGTATGTATCATCTCTAGGGTATTCGTCATTTTCGGAACTTTTCGTTGCGGTTGGGGGTCGGGAAAATTTAGCAAAAGGAAAGATTTTTTTGTGGTTGTGTGGTGTCACACGGAATCCGGAGTAAGTACTCCAAAAGAACATTTAGCTCCAGATGTCCGTAAATTTAGATCATATTAAGAACATTTAAGGCTTTGTCAATACTGGGAAGCACTGATTATCATTATGATCGAGTCGGGACTGCTCGGACATCGTAGACTCGGTTTTCTCAGTCCAGACCCGTTGCTGTTGCTGTTTTCTATCAGAAAACTTGCATTGTGCATTCGTTAGACAGGCCAGGTGTTAAATAGCAGGTCTTCCCTAAGTATACCCGTGTTCTAAGAGAAGGTTACAGCTTACAAGTTTTACGTTACTTCTGCAGCAGTACCAAGGATGGTCAAAGACTTTTGCTTCTTTTAGCGTTGCACTGAAATTCTCCTTTAAAGTTCAAAAGTCGCAAAACAGGGAGAAAGTTAAAAACAATTTATAACGCTTTGAAATTTCAAATCAGAAAAGTTAAGAACATTTGATGAAGTATCCTGGCATGTTGAGCGTTCTTATGAGAAAAAGCCGTGTTGTACAATCATCTTCGTCGTACTAAATTCGCTCTTGTAGGCGTTCAATAATTTTCGCGCATGCGCAGTCATGGGCAGTAGGAGCAAATTAATCGAAACCATAAGCAATAAAAACACGCGCAGTATGTCCACTGTATGCGATGTTGAACAGGTTACAGATAAAAAAACTCACACTATTTCTAGGTCCCTGAGTTTAAGGTATGTATCATCTCTAGGGTATTCGTCATTTTCGGAATTTTTCGTTGCGGTTGGGGGTCGGGAAAATTTAGCAAAAGGAAAGATTTTTTTGTGGTTGTTTGGTGTCACACGGAATCCGGAGTAACTACCCCAAAAGAACATTTAGCTTTAGATGTCCGTAAATTTAGATCATGTTAAGAACATTTAACGCTTTGTCAATACTAGGAAGCACTGATTATCATTATGATCGTGTCTGGACTGCCCGGACATCGTAGACTCGGTTTTCTCAGTCCAGACAAACACCCGTTGCTGCTTTCCATCAGAAAACGTGCATTGTGCATTCGTTAGACAGGCCAGGTATTAAAAAGCAGGTTTTCCCTAAGGATACCCATGTTCTCAGAGAAGGTTACAGCCTACAAGTTTTACATTGCTTCTGCAGCAGTACCAAGGATGGTCAAAGATCTTTGCTTCTTTTAGCGTTGCACTGAAATTCTCCTTTAAAGTTCAAAAGTCGCAAAATGGGAGAAAGTTAAAAACAATTTATAACGCTTTGCAATTCCAAATCGGAAAAGTTAAGAACATTTGATGAAGTATCCTGGCATGTTGAGCGTTCTTATGAGAAAAAGCCGTGTTGTACAATCATCTTCGTCGTACTAAATTCGCTCTTGTAGGCGTTCAATAATTTTCGCACATGCGTAGTCATGAGCAGTAGGAGCAAATTAATCGAAACCATAAGCAATAAAAACACGCGCAGTATGGCCACTGTATGCGATGTTGAACAGGTTACAGATAAAAAAACTCACACTATTTCTAGGTCCCTGATTTTAAGGTATGTATCATCTCTAGGGTATTCGTCATTTTCGGAATTTTTCGTTGCGGTTGAGGGTCGGGAAAATTTAGCAAAAGGAAAGATTTTTTTGTGGTTGTGTGGTGTCACACGGAATCCGGAGTAACTACTCCAAAAAAACATTTAGCTTTAGATGTCCGTAAATTTAGATCATGTTAAGAACATTTAACGCTTTGTCAATACTAGGAAGCACTGATTATCATTATGATCGTGTCGGGACTGCTCGGACATCGTAGACTCGGTTTTCTCAGTCCAGACAAACACCCGTTGCTGCTTTCCATCAGAAAACGTGCATTGTGCATTCGTTAGACAGGCCAGGTATTAAAAAGCAGGTTTCCCTAAGGATACCCGTGTTCTCAGAGAATGTTACAGCCTACAAGTTTTACATTGCTTCTGCAGCAGTACCAAGGATGGTCAAAGATTTTTGCTTCTTTTAGCGTTGCACTGAAATTCTCCTTTAAAGTTCAAAAGTCGCAAAATAAGGAGAAAGTTAAAAGCAATTTATAACGCTTTGAAATTTCAAATCGGAAAAATAAGAACATTTGATGAAGTATCCTGGCATGTTGAGCGTTCTTATGAGAAAAAGCCGTGTTGTACAATCATCTTCGTCGTACTAAATTCGCGCTTGTAGGCGTTCAATAATATTCGCACATGCGCAGTCATCCGCAGTAGGAGCAATTTAATCGAAACCATAAGCAATAAAAACACGCGCAGTATGGCCACTATACGCGATGTAGAACAGGTTACAGATAAAAAAACTCACACTATTTCTAGGTCCCTGAGTTTAAGGTATGTATCATCTCTAGGGTATTCGTCATTTTCGGAATTTTTCGTTGCGGTTGGGGTCGGGAAAATTTAGCAAAAGGAAAGATTTTTTTGCTGTTGTGTGGTGGCACACGGAATCCGGAGTAACTACTCCAAAAGAACATTTAGCTTTAGATGTCCGTAAATTTAGATCATGTTAAGAACATTTAGCGCTTTGTCAATACTAGGAAGCACTGATTATCATTATGATCGAGTCGAGACTGCTCGGACATCGTAGACTCGGTTTTCTCAGTCCAGACAATCACCCGTTGCTGTTTTCCATCAGAAAGTTTGCATTGTGCATCCGTTAGACAGGCCAGGTATTAAAAAGCAGGTTTCCCCTAAGGATACCCGTGTTCTCAGAGAAGGTTACAGCTTACAAGTTTTACATTGCTTTGGCAGCAGTACCAAGGATGGTCAAAGATTTTTGCTTCTTTTAGCGTTGCGCTGAAATTCTCCTTTAAGGTTCAAAAGTCGCAAAATAAGGAGAAAGTTAAAAACAATTTATAACGCTTTGAAATTTCAAATCGGAAAAGTTAGGAACATTTGATGAAGTATCCTGGCATGTTGAGCGTTCTTATGAGAAAAAGCCGTGTTGTACAATCATCTTCGTCGTACTAAATTCGCTCTTGTAGGCGTTCAATAATTTTCGCACATGCGCAGTCATGCGCAGTAGGAGCAAATTAATCGAAACCATAAGCAATAAAAACACGCGCAGTATGGCCACTGTATGCGATGTTGAACAGGTTACAGATAAAAAACTCACACTATTTCTAGGTCCCTGAGTTTAAGGTATGTATCATCTCTAGGGTATTCGTCATTTTCGGAACTTTTCGTTGCGGTTGGGGGTCGGGAAAATTTAGCAAAAGGAAAGATTTTTTTGTGGTTGTGTGGTGTCACACGGAATCCGGAGTAAGTACTCCAAAAGAACATTTAGCTCCAGATGTCCGTAAATTTAGATCATATTAAGAACATTTAAGGCTTTGTCAATACTGGGAAGCACTGATTATCATTATGATCGAGTCGGGACTGCTCGGACATCGTAGACTCGGTTTTCTCAGTCCAGACCCGTTGCTGTTGCTGTTTTCTATCAGAAAACTTGCATTGTGCATTCGTTAGACAGGCCAGGTGTTAAATAGCAGGTCTTCCCTAAGTATACCCGTGTTCTAAGAGAAGGTTACAGCTTACAAGTTTTACGTTACTTCTGCAGCAGTACCAAGGGTGGTCAAAGATTTCTGCTTCGTTTAGCGTTGCACTGAAATTCTCCTTTAAAGTTCAAAAGTGGCAAAATAAGGAGAAAGTTAAAAACACTTTGAGAACATTTTGAAATTTCAAATCGGAAAATTTAAGAACATTTGATGAAGTATCCTGGCATGTTGAGCGTTCTTATGAGAAAAAGCCGTGTTGTACAATCATCTTCGTCGTACTAAATTCGCGCTTGCAGGCGTTCAATAATTTTCGCACATGCGCAGTAGGAGCAAATTAATCGAACCCATAAGCAATAAAAACACGCGCAGTATGGCCACTGTACGCGATGTTGATCATGTTACAGATGAAATGAACTCACACTATTTCTAGGTCCCTGAGTTTAAGGTATGTATCATCTTTTGGGTATTCGTCATTTTCGGAATTTTTCGATGCGGTTGGGGTCGGGAAAATTTAGCAAAAGGAAAGATTTTTTGTGGTTGTGTGGTGTCACACGGAATCCGGAGTAACTACTCCAAAAGAACATTTAGCTTTAGATGTCCGTAAATTTAGATCATGTTAAGAACATTTAACGCTTTGTCAATACTAGGAAGCACTGATTATCATTATGATCGAGTCGAGACTGCTCGGACATCGCAGACTCGGTTTTCTCAGTCCAGACAATCACCCGTTGCTGTTTTCCATCAGAAAGCTTGCATTGTGCATCCGTTAGACAGGCCAGGTATTAAAAAGCAGGTTTCCCCTAAGGATACCCGTGTTCTCAGAGAAGGTTACAGCTTACAAGTTTTACATTGCTTCGGCAGCAGTACCAAGGATGGTCAAAGATTTTTTCTTCTTTTAGCGTTGCACTGAAATTCTCCTTTAAAGTTCAAAAGTCGCAAAATAAGGAGAAAGTTAAAAGCAATTTATAACGCTTTGAAATTTCAAATCGGAAAAGTTAAGAACATTTGATGAAGTATCCTGGCATGTTGAGCGTTCTTATGAGAAAAAGCCGTGTTGTACAATCATATTCGTCGTACTAAATTCGCGCTTGTAGGCGTTCAATAATTTTCGCAAAAGGGAGTCATGCGAAGTAGGAGCAAATTAATCGAAACCATAAGCAATAAAAACACGCGCAGTATGGCCACTATACGCGATGTAGAACAGGTTACAGATAAAAAAACTCACACTATTTCTAGGTCCCTGAGTTTAAGGTATGTATCATCTCTAGGGTATTCGTCATTTTCGGAATTTTTCGTTGCGGTTGGGGTCGGGAAAATTTAGCAAAAGGAAAGATTTTTTTGCTGTTGTGTGGTGGCACACGGAATCCGGAGTAACTACTCCAAAAGAACATTTAGCTTTAGATGTCCGTAAATTTAGATCATGTTAAGAACATTTAACGCTTTGTCAATACTAGGAAGCACTGATTATCATTATGATCGAGTCGAGACTGCTCGGACATCGTAGACTCGGTTTTCTCAGTCCAGACAATCACCCGTTGCTGTTTTCCATCAGAAAGTTTGCATTGTGCATCCGTTAGACAGGCCAGGTATTAAAAAGCAGGTTTCCCCTAAGGATACCCGTGTTCTCAGAGAAGGTTACAGCTTACAAGTTTTACATTGCTTTGGCAGCAGTACCAAGGATGGTCAAAGATTTTTGCTTCTTTTAGCGTTGCGCTGAAATTCTCCTTTAAAGTTCAAAAGTCGCAAAATAAGGAGAAAGTTAAAAACAATTTATAACGCTTTGAAATTTCAAATCGGAAAAGTTAAGAACATTTGATGAAGTATCCTGGCATGTTGAGCGTTCTTATGAGAAAAAGCCGTGTTGTACAGTCATCTTCGTCGTACTAAATTCGCTCTTGTAGGCGTTCAATAATTTTCGCACATGCGCAGTCATGCGCAGTAGGAGCAAATTAATCGAAACCATAAGCAATAAAAACACGCGCAGTATGGCCACTGTATGCGATGTTGAACAGGTTACAGATAAAAAACTCACACTATTCCTAGGTCCCTGAGTTTAAGGTATGTATCATCTCTAGGGTATTCGTCATTTTCGGAACTTTTCGTTGCGGTTGGGGGTCGGGAAAATTTAGCAAAAGGAAAGATTTTTTTGTGGTTGTGTGGTGTCACACGGAATCCGGAGTAAGTACTCCAAAAGAACATTTAGCTCCAGATGTCCGTAAATTTAGATCATATTAAGAACATTTAAGGCTTTGTCAATACTGGGAAGCACTGATTATCATTATGATCGAGTCGGGACTGCTCGGACATCGTAGACTCGGTTTTCTCAGTCCAGACCCGTTGCTGTTGCTGTTTTCTATCAGAAAACTTGCATTGTGCATTCGTTAGACAGGCCAGGTGTTAAATAGCAGGTCTTCCCTAAGTATACCCGTGTTCTAAGAGAAGGTTACAGCTTACAAGTTTTACGTTACTTCTGCAGCAGTACCAAGGGTGGTCAAAGATTTCTGCTTCGTTTAGCGTTGCACTGAAATTCTCCTTTAAAGTTCAAAAGTGGCAAAATAAGGAGAAAGTTAAAAACACTTTGAGAACATTTTGAAATTTCAAATCGGAAAATTTAAGAACATTTGATGAAGTATCCTGGCATGTTGAGTGTTCTTATGAGAAAAAGCCGTGTTGTACAATCATCTTCGTCGTACTAAATTCGTGCTTGCAGGCGTTCAATAATTTTCGCACATGCGCAGTAGGAGCAAATTAATCGAACCCATAAGCAATAAAAACACGCGCAGTATGGGCACTGTACGCGATGTTGATCATGTTACAGATAAGATGAACTCACACTATTTCTAGGTCCCTGAGTTTAAGGTATGTATCATCTCTACGGTATTCGTCATTTTCGGAATTTTTCGTTGCGGTTGGGGGTCGGGAAAATTTAGCAAAAGAAAAGAATTTTTTGTGGTTGTGTGGTGTCACACGGAATCCGTAGTAACTACTCCAAGAGAACATTTAGCTCCAGATGTCCGTAAATTTAGATCATAATAAGAACATTTAAGGCTTTGTCAATACTGGGAAGCACTGATTATCATTTTGATCGAGTCGGGACTGCTCGGACATCGTAGACTCGGTTTTCTCAGTCCAGACCCGCTGCTGTTGCTGCTTTCCATCAGAAAACTTGCATTGTGCATTCGTTAGACAGGCCAGGTGTTAAATAGCAGGTCTTCCCTAAGCATACCCGTGTTCTAAGAGAAGGTTACAGCTTACAAGTTTTACGTTACTTCTGCAGCAGTACCAAGGGTGGTCAAAGATTTCTGCTTCGTTTAGCGTTGCACTGAAATTCTCCTTTAAAGTTCAAAAGTGGCAAAATAAGGAGAAAGTTAAAAACACTTTGAGAACATTTTGAAATTTCAAATCGGAAAATTTAAGAACATTTGATGAAGTATCCTGCCATGTTGAGCGTTCTTATGAGAAAAACCCGTGTTGTACAGTCATCTTCGTCGTAGTAAATTTGCGGTTGCAGGCGTTCAATAATTCGCACACATGCACAGTAGCAGCAAATTAATCGAAACCATAAGCAATAAAAACACGCGCAGTATGGCCTCTGTGCGCGATGGTGAACAAGTTACAGTTGAAAAGACTCACACTACTTCTAGCTCCCTGGGTTTAAGGTATGTATCATCTCTACGTTATTCGTCATTTTCGGAATTTTTCGTTTCGCTTGGGGGTCGGCAAAATTTAGCAAAAGGAAATATTTTTTTGTGGTTGTGTGGTGTCACACGGAATCCGGAGTAATTACTCCAAAAGAACATTTAGCTCCAGATGTCCGTAAATTTAGATCATGTTAAGAACATTTAACGCTTTGTCAATACTAGGAAGCACTGATTATCATTATGATCGAGTCGGGACTGTTCGGACATCGTAGACTCGGTTTTCTCAGTCCAGACAATCACCCGTTGCTGTTTTCCATCAGAACACTTGCATTGTGCATTCGTTAGACAGGCCACGTGTTAAAAAGCAGGTCTACCCTAAGCATACCCGTGTTCTCGGAGAAGGTTACAGCTTACAAGTTTTACATTGCTTCTGCAGCAGCGCCAAGGATGGTCAAAGATTTCTTCTTCTTTTAGCGTTGCACTGAAAGTCTCCTTTAAAGTTCAAAAGTCGCAAAATAAGGAGAAAGTTAAAAACAATTTAAGAACAATTTGAAATTTCAAATCGGAAAAGTTAAGAACATTTGATGAAGTATCCTGCCATGTTGAGCGTTCTTATGAGAAAAAGCCGTGTAGTACAGTCATCTTTGTCGTACTAAATTCGCGTTTGCAGGCGTTCAATAATTCTCGCACATGCGCCGTAGGAGCAAATTAATCGAAACCATAAGCAATAAAAACACGCGCAGTATGGGCTCTGTACGCGATGATGAACAGGTTACAGTTAAAAAAACTCACACTATTTCTAGGTCTCTGAGTTTAAGGTATGTATCATCTCTACGGTATTCGTCATTTTCGGAATTTTTCGTTCATGTTGGGGGTCGGCAAAATTTAGCAAAAGAAAAGAATTTTTTGTGGTTGTGTGGTGTCACACGGAATCTGGAGTAACTACTCCAAAAGAACATTTAGCTCCAGATGTCCGTAAATTTAGATCATGTTAAGAACGTTTAGCGCTTTGTCAATACTAGGAAGCACTGATTATAATTATGATTGAGTCGGGACTGCTCGGACATCGTAGACTCGGTTTATCAGTCCAGACAATTACCCGTTGCTGTTTTCCATCAGAAAACTTGCATTGTGCATTCGTTAGACAGGCCAGGTGTTAAATAGCAGGTCTTCTCTAAGCATACCCGTGTTCTCAGAGAAAGCTACAGCTTACAAGTTTTACCTTACTTCTGCAGCAGTACCAAGGATGGTCAAATATTTATGCTTCGTTTAGCGTTGCACTGAAATGCTCCTTTAAAGTTCAAAAGTCGCAAAATAAGGAGAAAGTTAAGAACCATTTATAACGCTTTGAAATTTTTAATCGGAAAAGTTAAGAACATTTGATGAAGTATCCTGGCATGTTGAGCGTTCTTATGAGAAAAAGCCGTGTTGTACAGTCATCTTCGTCGTACTAAATTCGCGCTTGCAGGCGTTCAATAAGTTTCGCACATGCGCAGTAGGAGCAAGTTAATCGAAACCATAAGCAATAAAAACACGCGCAGTATGGTCACTGTACGCGATGTTGAACAGGTTACAGATAAAAAAAACTCACACTATTTCTAGATCCCTGAGTTTAAGGTATGTATCATCTCTATGGTATTCGTCATTTTCGAAATTTTTCGTTGCGGTTGGGGGTCGGGAAAATTTAGCAAAAGAAAAGAATTTTTCGTGGTTGTGTGGTGTCACACGGAATCCGTAGTAACTACCCCAAAAGAACATTTAGCTCCAGATGTCCGTAAATTTAGATCATATTAAGAACATTTAACGCTTTGTCAATACTGGGAAGCACTGATTATCATTATTATGGAGTCGGGAGTGCTCGGACATCGTAGACTCGGTTTTCTCAGTCCGGACAATTACCGTTGCTGTTTTCCATCAGAAAACTTGCATTGTGCATTCGTTAGACAGGCCAGGTGTTAAATATCAGGTCTTCCCTAAGCATACCCGTGATCTAAGAGAAGGCTACAGCTTACAAGTTTTACCTTACTTCTGCAGCAGTACAAAGGATGATCAAAGATTGCTGCTTCGTTTAGCGTTGCACTGAAATTCTCCTTTAAAGTTCACAAGTCGCAAAGTAAGGAGAAAGTTAAAAACAATTTAAAACGCTTTGAAATTTCAAGGAAGAAAAGTTAAGAACATTTGATGAAGTATCCTGGCAGGTTGAGCGTTCTTATGAGAAAAACCCGTGTTATACAGTCATCTTCGTCGTAGTAAATTTGCGCTTGCAGGCGTTCAATAATTCGCGCACATGCACAGTAGCAGCAAATTAATCGAAACCATAAGCAATAAAAACACGCGCAGTATGGCCTCTGCGCGCGATGTTGAACAAGTTACAGTTGAAAAGACTCACCCTATTTCTAGGTCCCTGAGTTTAAGGTATGTATCATCTCTACGTTATTCGTCATTTTCGGAATTTTTCGTTGCGGTTGGGGGTCGGGAAAATTTAGCAAAAGGAAAGATTTTTTTGTGGTTGTGTGGTGTCACACGGAATCCGGAGTAACTACTCCAAAAGAACATTTAGCTTTAGATGTCCGTAAATTTAGATCATGTTAAGAACATTTCACGCTTTGTCAATACTAGGAAGCACTGATTATCATTATGATCGTGTCGGGACTGCTCGGACATCGTAGACTCGATTTTCTCAGTCCAGACAAACACCCGTTGCTGCTTTCCATCAGAAAACGTGCATTGTGCATTCGTTAGACAGGCCAGGTATTAAAAACAGGTTTTCACTAAGGATACCCGTGTTCTCAGAGAAGGTTACAGCCTACAAGTTTTACATTGCTTCTGCAGCAGTACCAAGGATGGTCAAAGATTTTTGCTTCTTTTAGCGTTGCACTGAAATTCTCCTTTAAAGTTCAAAAGTCGCAAAATAAGGAGAAAGTTAAAAGCAATTTGTAACGCTTTGAAATTTCAAATCGGAAAAGTTAAGAACATTTGATGAAGTATCCTGGCATGTTGAGCGTTCTTATGAGAAAAAGCCGTGTTGTACAATCATCTTCGTCGTACTAAATTCGCGCTTGTAGGCGTTCAATAATATTCGCACATGCGCAGTCATGCGCAGTAGGAGCAAATTAATCGAAACCATAAGCAATAAAAACACGCGCAGTATGGCCACTGTACGCGATGTTGAACAGGTTACAGATAAAAAAACTCACACTATTTCTAGGTCCCTGAGTTTAAGGTATGTATCATCTCTAGGGTATTCGTCATTTTCGGAATTTTTCGTTGCGGTTGGGGTCGGGAAAATTTAGCAAAAGGAAAGATTTTTTTGTGGTTGTGTGGTGTCACACGGAATCCGGAGTAACTACTCCAAAAGAACATTTAGCTTTAGATGTCCGTAAATTTGGATCATGTTAAGAACATTTAACGCTTTGTCAATACTAGGAAGCACTGATTATTATTATGATCGAGTCGAGACTGCTCGGACATCGTAGACTCGGTTTTCTCAGTCCAGACAATCACCCGTTGCTGTTTTCCAGCAGAAAGCTTGCATTGTGCATCCGTTAGACAGGCTAGGTATTAAAAAGCAGGTTTCCCCTAAGGATACCCGTGTTCTCAGAAAAGGTTACAGCCTACAAGTTTTACATTGCTTCTGCAGTAGTACCAAGGATGGTCAAAGATTTTTGCTTCTTTTAGCGTTGCACTGAAATTCTCCTTTAAAGTTCAAAAGTCGCAAAATAAAGAGAAAGTTAAAAGCAATTTGTAAGGCTTTGAAATTTCAAATCGGAAAAGTTAAGAACATTTGATGAAGTATCCTGGCATGTTGAGCGTTCTTATGAGAAAAAGCCGTGTTGTACAATCATCTTCGTCGTACTAAATTCGCGCTTGTAGGCGTTCAATAATATTCGCACATGCGCAGTCATGCGCAGTAGGAGCAAATTAATCGAAACCATAAGCAATAAAAACACGCGCAGTATGGCCACTGTACGCGATGTTGAACAGGTTACAGATAAAAAAACTCACACTATTTCTAGGTCCCTGAGTTTAAGGTATGTATCATCTCTAGGGTGTTCGTCATTTTCGGAATTTTTCGTTGCGGTTGGGGCGGGAAAATTTAGCAAAAGGAAAGATTTTTTTGTGGTTGTGATGTGTCACACGGAATCCGGAGTAAGTACTCCAAAAGAACATTTAGCTTTAGATGTCCGTAAATTTAGATCATGTTAAGAACACTTAACGCTTTGTCAATACTAGGAAGCACTGATTATCATTATGATCGAGTCGAGACTGCTCGGACATCGTAGACTCGGTTTTCTCAGTCCAGACAATCACCCGTTGCTGTTTACCATCAGAAAGCTTGCATTGTGCGTCTGTTAGACAGGCCAGGTATTAAAAAGCAAGTTTCCCCTAAGGATACCCGTGTTCTCAGAGAAGGTTACAGCTTACAAGTTTTACATTGCTTCTGCAGCAGTACCAAGGATCGTCAAAGATTTTTGCTTCTCTTAGCTCTGCACTGAAATTCTCCTTTAAAGTTCAAAAGTCGCAAAATAAGGAGAAAGTTAAAAGCAATTTATAACGCTTTGAAATTTCAAATCGGAAAAGTTAAGAACATTTGATGAAGTATCCTGGCATGTTGAGCGTTCTTATAAGAAAAAGCCGTGTTGTACAATCATCTTCGTCGTACTAAATTAGCGCTTGTAGGCGTTCAATAACATTCGCACATGCGCAGTCATGCGCAGTAGGAGCAAATTAATCGAAACCATAAGCAATAAAAACACGCGCAGTATGGCCACTGTACGCCATGTTGAACAGGTTACAGATAAAAAAAACTCACACTATTTCTAGGTCCCTGAGTTTAAGGTATGTATCATCTCTAGGGTATTCGTCATTTTCGGAATTTTTCGTTGCGGTTGGGGCTCGGGAAAATTTAGCAAAAGGAAAGATTTTTTTGTGGTTGTGTGGTGTCACACGGAATCCGGAGTAACTACTCCAAAAGAACATTTAGCTTTAGATGTCCGTAAACTTAGATTATGTTAAGAACATTTAACGCTTTTTCAATACTAGGAAGCACTGATTATCATTATGATCGAGTCGAGACTGCTCGGACATCGTAGACTCGGTTTTCTCAGTCCAGACAATAACCCGTTGCTGTTTTCCATCAGAAAGCTTGCATTGTGCATCCGTTAGACAGGCCAGGTATTAAAAAGCACGTCTTCCCTAAGCATACCCGTGTTCTCAGAGAATGTTACAGCTTACAAGTTTTACATTGCTTCTGCAGCAGTACCAAGGATGGTCAAAGATTTTTGCTTCTTTTAGCGTTGCACTGAAATTCTCCTTTAAGGTTCAAAAGTCGCAAAATAAGGAGAAAGTTAAAAACAATTTATAACGCTTTGAAATTTCAAATCGGAAAAGTTAAGAACATTTGATGAAGTATCCTGGGATGTTGAGCGTTCTTATGAGAAAAAGCCGTGTTGTACAATCATCTTCGTCGTACTAAATTCGCGTTTGCAGGCGTTCAATAATTCTCGCACATGCGCAGTAGGAGCAAATTAATCGAAACCATAAGCAATAAAAACACGCGCAGTATGGCCACTGTATGCGATGTTGAACAGGTTACAGATAAAAAAATTCACACTATTTCTAGGTCCCTGAGTTTAAGGTATGTATCATCTGTACGGTATTCGTCATTTTCGGAATTTTTCGTTGCGGTTCGGGGTCGGTAAAATTTAGCAAAAGAAAATAATTTATTGTGGTTGTGTGGTGTCACACGGAATCCGGAGTAACTACTCCAAAAGAACATTTAGCTCCAGATGTCCGTAAATTTAGATCATGTTAAGAACGTTTAACGCTTTGTCAATACTAGGAAGCACTGATTATCATTATGATCGAGTCGGGACTGCTCGGACATCGTAGACTCGGGTTTCTCAGTCCAGACAATCACCCGTTGCTGTTTTTTCATCAGAAATGCTTGCATTGTGCATTCGTTAGACAGGCCAGGTGTTAAATAGCAGGTCTTACCTAAGCATACGCGTGTTCTAAGAGAAGGTTACAGCTTACAAGTTTTACGTTACTTCTGCAGCAGTACCAAGGGTGGTCAAAGATTTCTGCTTCGTTTAGCGTTGCACTGAAATTCTCCTTTAAAGTTCAAAAGTGGCAAAATAAGGAGAAAGTTAAAAACACTTTGAGAACATTTTGAAATTTCAAATCGGAAAATTTAAGAACATTTGATGAAGTATCCTGGCATGTTGAGCGTTCTTATGAGAAAAAGCCGTGTTGTACAATCATCTTCGTCGTTCTAAATTCGCGCTTGCAGGCGTTCAATAATTTTCGCACATGCGCAGTAGGAGCAAATTAATCGAACCCATAAGCAATAAAAACACGCGCAGTATGGCCACTGTACGCGATGTTGATCATGTTACAGATGAAATGAACTCACACTATTTCTAGGTCCCTGAGTTTAAGGTATGTATCATCTCTACGGTATTCGTCATTTTCTGAATTTTTCGTTGCGGTTGGGGGTCGGGAAAATTTAGCAAAAGGAAATAATTTTTTGTGGTTGTGTGGTGTCACACGGAATCCGTAGTAACTACTCCAAGAGAACATTTAGCTCCAGATGTCCGTAAATTTAGATCTTAATAAGAACAATTAAGGCTTTGTCAATACTGGGAAGCACTGATTATCATTATGATCGAGTCGGGACTGCTCGGACATCGTAGACTCGGTTTTCTCAGTCCAGACCCGTTGCTGTTGCTGTTTTCCATCAGAAAACTTGCATTGTGCATTCGTTAGACAGGCCAGGTGTTAAATAGCAGGTCTTCCCTAAGCATACGCGTGTTCTAAGAGAAGGTACAGCTTACAAGTTTTACGTTACTTCTGCAGCAGTACCAAGGGTGGTCAAAGATTTCTGCTTCGTTTAGCGTTGCACTGAAATTCTCCTTTAAAGTTCAAAAGTGGCAAAATAAGGAGAAAGTTAAAAACACTTTGAGAACATTTTGAAATTTCAAATCGGAAAATTTAAGAACATTTGATGAAGTATCCTGCATGTTGAGCGTTCTTATGAGAAAAAGCCGTGTTGTACAATCATCTTCGTCGTACTAAATTCGCGCTTGCAGGCGTTCAATAATTTTTCGCACATGCGCAGTAGGAGCAAATTAATCGAACCCATAAGCAATAAAAACACGCGCCAGTATGGCCACTGTACGCGATGTTGATCATGTTACAGATGAAATGAACTCACACTATTTCTAGGTCCCTGAGTTTAAGGTATGTATCATCTCTACGGTATTCGTCATTTTCTGAATTTTTCGTTGCGGTTGGGGGTCGGGAAAATTTAGCAAAAGGAAATAATTTTTTGTGGTTGTGTGGTGTCACACGGAATCCGTAGTAACTACTCCAAGAGAACATTTAGCTCCAGATGTCCGTAAATTTAGATCTTAATAAGAACATTAAGGCTTTGTCAATACTGGGAAGCACTGATTATCATTATGATCGAGTCGGGACTGCTCGGACATCGTAGACTCGGTTTTCTCAGTCCAGACCCGTTGCTGTTGCTGTTTTCCATCAGAAAACTTGCATTGTGCATTCGTTAGACAGGCCAGGTGTTAAATAGCAGGTCTTCCCTAAGCATACCCGTGTTCTAAGAGAAGGTTACAGCTTTCAAGTTTTACGTTACTTCTGCAGCAGTACCAAGGGTGGTCAAAGATTTCTGCTTCGTTTAGCGTTGCACTGAAATTCTCCTTTAAAGTTCAAAAGTGGCAAAATAAGGAGAAAGTTAAAACACTTTGAGAACATTTTGAAATTTCAAATCGGAAAATTTAAGACATTTGATGAAGTATCCTGCATGTTGAGCGTTCTTAATGAGAAAAAAGCCGTGTTGTACAATCATCTTCGTCGTACTAAATTCGCGCTTGCAGGCGTTCAATAATTTCGCACATGCGCAGTAGGAGCAAATTAATCGAACCCATAGCAATAAAAACACGCGCAGTATGGCCACTGTACGCGATGTGGATCATGTTACAGATAAAATGAACTCACACTATTTCTAGGTCCCTGAGTTTAAGGTATGTATCATCTCTACGGAATTCGTCATTTTCGGATTTTTCGTTGCGGTGGGGGGTCGGGAAATTTAGCAAAAGAAATAATTTTTGTGGTTGTGTGGTGTCACACGGAATCCGTAGTAACTACCTCCAAGAGAACATTTAGCTCCAGATGTCCGTAAATTTAGATCATATTAAGAACATTTAAGGCTTTGTCAATACTGGGAAGCACTGATTATCATTATGATCGAGTCGGGACTGCTCGGACATCGTAGACTCGATTTTCTTAGTCCAGACCCGTTGCTGTTGCTGTTTTCCATCAGAAAACTTGCATGTGCATTCGTTAGACAGGCCAGGTGTTAAATAGCAGGTCTTCCCTAAGCATACCCGTGTTCTCAGAGAAGGCTACAGCTTACAAGTTTTACCTACTTCTGCAGCAGTACCAAGGAGGTCAAGTATTTATGCTTCGTTTAGCGTTGCACTGAAGTTCTCCTTTAAAGTTCAAAAGTCGCAAAATAAGGAGAAAGTTAAAAACAATTTGAGAACATTTTGAAAATTTCAAATCGGAAAATTTAAGAACATTTGATGAAGTACCCTGCCATGTTGAGCGTTCTTATGAGAAAAAGCCGTGTAGTACAGTCATCTTGTCGTACTAAATTCGCGTTGGCAGGCGTTCAATAATTCTCGCACATGCGCCGTAGGAGCAATTAATCGAACCCATAAGCAATAAAAACACGCGCAGTATGGCCACTGTACGCGATGTTGATCATGTTACAGATGAAATGAAACCTCACACTATTTCTAGGTCCCTGAGTTTAAGGTATGTATCATCTCTACGGTATTCGTCATTTTCTGAATTTTTCGTTGCGGTTGGGGGTCGGGAAAATTAGCAAAAGGAAAAAATTTTTTGTGGTTGTGTGGTTCACACGGAATCCGTAGTAACTACTCCAAGAGAACATTTAGCTCCAGATGTCCCGTAAATTTAGATCTTAATAAGAACAATTAAGGCTTTGTCAATACTGGAAGCACTGATTATCATTATGATCGAGTCGGGACTGCTCGGACATCGTAGACTCGGTTTTCTCAGTCCAGGACCCGTTGCTGTTGCTGTTTCCATCAGAAAACTTGCATTGTGCATTCGTTAGACAGGCCAGGTGTTAAATAGCAGGTCTTCCCTAAGCATACGCCGTGTTTCTAGAGAAGGTTACAGCTTACAAGTTTTACGTTACTTCTGCAGCAGTACCAAGGGTGGTCAAAGATTTCTGCTTCGTTTAGCGTTGCACTGAAATTCTCCTTTAAAGTTCAAAAGTGGCAAAATAAGGAGAAAGTTAAAAACACTTTGAGACGTTTTGAATTTCAAATCGGAAAATTTAAGAACATTTGATGAAGTATCCTGGCATGTTGAGCGTTCTTATGAGAAAAAGCCGTGTTGTACAATCATCTTCGTCGTACTAAATTCGCGCTTGCAGGCGTTCAATAATTTTCGCACATGCGCAGTAGGAGGCAAATTAATCGAACCCATAAGCAATAAAAACACGCGCAGTATGGCCACTGTAACGCGATGTTGATCATGTTACAGATGAAATGAACTCACACTATTTCTAGGTCCCTGAGTTTAAGGTATGTATCATCTCTACGGTATTCGTCATTTTCTGAATTTTCGTTGCGGTTGGGGTCGGGAAAATTTAGCAAAAGGAAATAATTTTTTGTGGTTGTGTGGTGTCACACGGAATCCGTAGTAACTACTCCAAGAGAACATTTAGCTCCAGATGTCCGTAAATTTAGATCATTATAAGAACAATTAAGGCTTTGTCAATACTGGGAAGCACTGATTATCATTATGATCGAGTCGGGACTGCTCGGACATCGTAGACTCGGTTTTCTCAGTCCAGACCCGTTGCTGTTGCTGTTTTCCATCAGAAAACTTGCATTGTGCATTCGTTAGACAGGCCAGGTGTTAAATAGCAGGTCTTCCCTAAGCATACCCGTGTTCTAAGAGAAGGTTACAGCTTTCAAGTTTTACGTTACTTCTGCAGCAGTACCAAGGTGGTCAAGATTTCTGCTTCGTTTAGCGTTGCACTGAAATTCTCCTTAAAGTTCAAAAGTGGCAAAAATAAGGAGAAAGTTAAAAACACTTTGAGAACATTTTGAAATTTCAAATCGGAAAATTTAAGAACATTTGATGAAGTATCCTGGCATGTTGAGCGTTCTTATGAGAAAAAAGCCGTGTGTACAATCATCTTCGTCGTACTAAATTCGCGCTTGCAGGCGTTCAATAATTTTCGCACATGCGCAGTAGGAGCAAATTAATCGAACCCATAAGCAATAAAAACACGCGCAGTAATGGCCACTGTACGCGATGTTGATCATGTTACAGATAAAATGAACTCACACTATTTCTAGGTCCCTGAGTTAAGGTATGTATCATCTCTACGGTATTCGTCATTTTCGGAATTTTTCGTTGCGGTTGGGGTCGGGAAATTTAGCAAAAGAAAATAATTTTTTGTTGGTTGTGTGGTGTCACACGGAATCCGTAGTAACTACTCCAAGAGAACATTTAGCTCCAGAGTCCGTAAATTTAGATCATATTAAGAACATTTAAGGCTTGTCAATACTGGGAAGCACTGATTATCATTATGATCGAGTCGGGACTGCTCGACATCGTAGACTCGATTTCTTAGTCCAGACCCGTTGCTGTTGCTGTTTTCCATCAGAAAACTTGCATTGTGCATTCGTTAGACAGGCCAGGTGTTAAATAGCAGGTCTTCCCTAAGCATACCCGTGTTCTCAGAGAAGGCTACAGCTTACAAGTTTTACCTTACTTCTGCAGCAGTACCAAGGATGGTCAAGTATTTAATGCTTCGTTTAGCGTTGCACTGAAATTCTCCTTAAGTTCAAAAGAATCGCAAATAAGGAGAAAGTTAAAAAACAATTTGAGAACATTTGAAATTCAAATCGGGAAATTTAAGAACATTTGATGAAGTACCCTGCCATGTTGAGCGTTCTTATGAGAAAAAGCCGTGTAGTACAGTCATCTTTGTCGTACTAAATTCGCGTTTGCAGGCGTTCAATAATTCTCGCACATGCGCCGTAGGAGCAAATTAATCGAAACCATAAGCAATAAAAACACGCGCAAGTATGGCCTCCTGTACGCGATGTTGAACAGGTTACAGTTAAAAAAACTCACACTATTTCTAGGTCCCTGAGTTTAAGGTATGTATCATCTCTACGTTATTCGTCATTTTCGGAATTTTTCGTTTCGGTTGGGGTCGGAAAATTTAGCAAAAGAAAGAATTTTTTGTGGTTGTGTGGTGTCACACGGAATCCGGAGTAACTACTCCAAAAGAACATTTAGCTCCAGATGTCCGTAAATTTAGATCATGTTAAGAACATTTAAGGCTTTGTCAATACTAGGAAGCACTGATTATCATTATGATCGAGTCGGGACTGCTCGGACATCGTAGACTCGGTTTCTCAGTCCAGACAATCACCCGTTGCTGTTTTCCATCAGAAAGCTTGCATTGTGCATTCGTTAGACAGGCCAGGTTAAAAAGCACGTCTTCCCTAAGCATACCCGTGTTCTCAGAGAAGGTTACAGCTTACAAGTTTTACATTGCTTCTGCAGCAGTACCAAGGATGGTCAAAGATTTTTCTTTTAGCGTTGCACTGAAATTCTCCTTTAAAGTTCAAAAGTCGCAAAATAAGGAGAAAGTTAAAAACAATTTGAGAACATTTTGAAATTTCAAATCGGAAAAGTTAAGAACATTTGATGAAGTATCCTGCCATGTTGAGCGTTCTTATGAGAAAAACCGTGTTGTACAGTCATCTTCGTCGTACTAAATTCGCGCTTGCAGGCGTTCAATAATTTCGCACATGCGCAGTAGGAGCAAATTAATCGAAACCATAAGCAATAAAAACACGCGCAGAATGGCCTCTGTACGCGATGTTGAACAGGTTACAGATAAAAAAACTCACACTACTTCTAGGTCCCTGAGTTTAAGGTATGTATCATCTCTACGGTATTCGTCATTTTCGGAATTTTTCGTTTCGGTTGGGGTCGGGAAAATTTAGCAAAAGGAAAGAATTTTTTGTGGTTGTGTGGTGTCACACGGAATCCGGAGTAACTACTCCAAAAGAACATTTAGCTCCAGATGTCCGTAAATTTAGATCATGTTAAGAACATTTAAGGCTTTGTCAATACTAGGAAGCACTGATTATCATAATGATCGAGTCGGGACTGCTCGGACATCGCAGACTCGGTTTTCTCAGTCCAGACAATCACCCGTTGCTGTTTTCCATCAGAAACTTGCATTGTGCATTCGTTAGACAGGCCAGGTGTTAAAAAGCAGGTCTTCCCTAAGCATACCCGTGTTCTAAGAGAAGGTTACAGCTTACAAGTTTTACATTACTTCTGCAGCAGTACAAAGGATGGTCAAAGATTTCTGCTTCTTTTAGCGTTGCACTGAAATTCTCCTTTAAAGTTCAAAAGTCGCAAAATAAGGAGAAAGTTAAAAACAATTTAACGCTTTGAAATTTCAAATCGGAAAAGTTAAGAACATTTGATGAAGTATCCTGCCATGTTGAGCGTTCTTATGAGAAAAACCCGTGTGTACAGTCATCTTCGTCGTACTAAATTCGCGCTTGCAGGCGTTCAATAATTTCGCACATGCGCAGTAGGAGCAAATTAATCGAAACCATAAGCAATAAAAACACGCGCAGTATGGCCTCTGTACGCGATGTTGAACAGGTTACAGATAAAAAAAACTCACACTATTTCTAGGTCCCTGAGTTTAAGTATGTATCATCTCTACGGTATTCGTCATTTTGAATTTTCGTTTCGGTTGGGGTCGGAAAATTTAGCAAAAGAAAAGAATTTTTTGTGGTTGTGGGTGTCACACGGAATCCGGAGTAACTACTCCAAAAGAACATTTAGCTCCAGATGTCCGTAAATTTAGATCATGTTAAGAACATTTAAGGCTTTGTCAATACTAGGAAGCACTGATTATCATTATGATCGAGTCGGGACTGCTCGGACATCGTAGACTCGGTTTTCTCAGTCCAGACAATACCGTTGCTGTTTTCCATCAGAAACTTGCATTGTGCATTCGTTAGACAGGCCAGGTGTTAAAAGCAGGTCTTCCCTAAGCATACCCGTGTTCTAGAGAAGGTACAGCTTACAAGTTTTACTTACTTCTGCAGCAGTACAGGATGTCAAAGATTGCTGCTTCTTTAGCGTTGCACTGAAATTCTCCTTTAAAGTTCAAAAGTCGCAAAATAAGGAGAAAGTTAAAAAATTTTAAGCTTTGAAATTTCAAAGGAAAAGTTAAGAACATTTGATGAAGTATCCTGCCATGTTGAGCGTTCTTATGAGAAAAACCCGTGTTGTACATCATCTTCGTCGTACTAAATTCGCGCTTGCAGGCGTTCAATAATTTTCGCACATGCGCAGTAGGAGCAAATTAATCGAAACCATAAGCAATAAAAACACGCGCAGTATGGCCTCTGTACGCGATGTTGAACAGGTTACAGATAAAAAAACTCACACTATTTCTAGGTCCCTGAGTTTAAGGTATGTATCATCTCTACGGTATTCGTCATTTTCGAATTTTTCGTTCGGTTGGGGTCGGGAAAATTTAGCAAAAGGAAAGAATTTTTTGTGGTTGTGTGGTGTCACACGGAATCCGGAGTAACTACTCCAAAAGAACATTTAGCTCCAGATGTCCGTAAATTTAGATCATATTAAGAACATTTAAGGCTTTGTCAATACTAGGAAGCACTGATTATCATTATGATCGAGTCGGGACTGCTCGGACATCGTAATCGGTTTTCTCAGTCCAGACAATCACCCGTTGCTGTTTTCCATCAGAAAACTTGCATTGTGCATTCGTTAGACAGGCCAGGTGTTAAAAGCAGGTCTTCCCTAAGCATACCCGTGTTCTCAGAGAAGGTTACAGCTTACAAGTTTTACCTTACTTCTGCAGCAGTACAAAGGATGGTCAAAGATTTTTGCTTCTTTTAGCGTTGCATGAAATTCTCCTTTAAAGTTCAAAAGTCGCAAAATAAAGAAAGTTAAAAACAATTTAAGAACGCTTTGAAATTTCAAATCGGAAAAGTTAAGAACATTTTGAAGTATCCTGCCATGTTGAGCGTTCTTATGAGAAAAACCCGTTGTTCTACAGTCATCTTCGTCGTACTAAATTCGCGCTTGCAGGCGTTCAATAATTCTCGCACATGCGCAGTAGGAGCAAAAATCGAAACCATAAGCAATAAAAACACGCGCAGTATGACCTCTGTACGCGATGTTGAACGTTACAGATAAAAAAACTCACACTATTTCTAGGTCCCTGAGTTTAGGTATGTATCATCTCTACGTTATTCTTATTTTGAAATTTTTCGTTTCGGTTGGGGTCGGGAAAATTTAGCAAAAGGAAGAATTTTTGTGGTTGTGTGGTGTCACACGGAATCCGGAGTAACTACTCCAAAGAACATTTAGTTCCATATGTCCGTAAATTTAGATCATGTTAAGAACATTTAAGGCTTTGTCAATACTAGGAAGCACTGATTATCATTATGATCGTTTCGCGACTGCTCGGACTTCGTAGAATGTATGTATGTTTCTTTATTTAACGTTGGTCAAATTTACAAGATAGCTTTCGCTAATAAAACCAACTAACGTAACAAATAATATAATAATAATAATAATGAAAATAACATTCTGGGCAAAGATAAATTAAAGTTTACAATTCATATTTTACACTTTTTTTTTTTTCATCAATTTTTTTACATATTTTACAATTACATAAAATAGAATCCTGGCAGGATAATTTAACCGTGAACTCTTCAATGGTTGAACTATTTTTAATTTCACGGGAAGATTATTCCATATCCAACACTTTGATACAAGATGGAATTTGTACCATAGGTAGTGGTTTTAGCTTTAGGTAAAGTCAAAGAAGGGCCTCTCCGACGCGGTTTTCTTAATCCAGACAATCACCCGTTGCTGTTTTCCATCAGAAAGCTTACATTGTGCATTCGTTAGACAGGCCAGGTGTTAAAAGCAGGTCTTCCCTAAGCATAACCGTTCTCAGAGAAGGTTAAAGCTTACAAGTGTTACCTTGCTTCTGCAGCAGTACCAAGGATGGCCAAAGATTTCTGCTTCTTTTAGCTTTCCACTGAAATTCTCCTTTAAAGTTCAAAAGTCGCAAAATAAGGAGAAAGTTAAAAGCAATTTATAACGCTTTGAAATTTCAAATCGGAAAAGTTAAGAACATTTGATGAAGTATCCTGGCATGTTGAGCGTTCTTATGAGAAAAAGCCGTGTTGTACAATCATCTTCGTCGTACTAAGTTCGTTCTTGTAGGCGTTCAATAATTTTCGCACATGCGCAGTCATGCGCAGTAGGAGCAAATTAATCGAAACCATAAGCAATAAAAAACACGCGCAGTATGGCCACTGTATGCGATGTTGAACAGGTTACAGATAAAAAAACTCACACTATTTTTAGGTCCCTGAGTTTAAGGTATGTATCATCTCTAGGGTATTCGTCATTTTCGGAATTTTTCGTTGCGGTTGGGGGTCGGAAAAGTTAGCAAAAGGAAAGATTTTTTTGTGGTTGTGTGGTGTCACACGGAATCCGGAGTAACTACTCCAAAAAAGAACATTTAGCTTTAGATGTCCGTAATTTAGATCATGTTAAGAACATTTAACGCTTTGTCATATTAGGAAGCACTGATTATCATTATGATCGAGTCGAGACTGCTCGGACATCGTAGACTCGGTTTTCTCAGTCCAAAAACACCCGTTGCTGTTTTCCATCAGACAACGTGCATTGTGCATCTGTTAGACAGGCAGGTAATAAAAAGCAGGTTTTCACTAAGGATACCCGTGTTCTGAGAGAAGGTTACAGCTTACAAGTTTACATTGCTTCTGCAGCAGTACCAAGGATGGTCAAAGATTTTGCTTCTTTTAGCGTTGCACTGAAATTCTCCTTTAAAGTTCAAAGTCGCAAATAAAGAGAAAGTTAAAAGCAATTTATAACGCTTTGAAATTTCAAATCGGAAAAGTTAAGAACACTTGATGAAGTATCCTGACATGTTGAGCGTTCTTATGAGAAAAAGCCGTGTTGTACAATCATCTTCGTCGTACTAAATTCGCGCTTGTAGGCGTTCAATAATTTTCGCACATGCGCAGTCATGCGCAGTAGGAGCAAATTAATCGAAACCATAAGCAATAAAAACACCCGCAGTATGACCTCTGTACGCGATGTTGAACATGTTACAGATAAAAAACTCACACTATTTCTAGGTCCCTGAGTTTACGGTATGTATCGTCTCTACGTTATTCGTTATTTTTGAAATTTTTAGTTTTCGGTTGGGGTCGGGAAAATTTAGCAAAAGGAAAGATTTTTTTGTGGTTGTTTGGTGTCACCACGGAATCCGGAGTAACTACCCAAAAACATTTAGCTTTAGATGTCCGTAAATTTAGATCATGTTAAGAACATTTAAGGCTTTGTCAATACTAGAAGCACTGATTATCATTATGATCGAGTCGAGACTGCTCGGACATCGTAGACTCGGTTTTCTCAGTCCGACAATCACCGTTGCTGTTTTCCATCAGAAAGCTTGCATTGTGCATCCGTTAGACAAGCAGGTATTAAAAAGCAGGTTTCCCTAAGGATACCCATGTTCAGAAAGTTACAGCTTACAAGTTTTACATTGCTTCTGCGCAGTACCAAGGATGGTCAAAGACTTTTGCTTCTTTTAGCGTTGCACTGAATTCTCCTTTAAGGTTCAAAAGTCGCAAAACAGGGAGAAAGTTAAAAACAATATTTAACGCTTTGAAATTTCAAATCGGAAAAGTTAAGAACATTTGATGAAGTATCCTGGCATGTTGAGCGTTCTTATGAGAAAAAGCCGTGTGTACAATCATCTTCGTCGTACTAAATTCGCTCTTGTAGGCGTTCAATAATTTTCGCGCATGCGCAGTCATGGGCAGTAGGAGCAAATTAATCGAAACCATAAGCAA